>APFE030687431.1:0-37395 GCA_000404065.3 Pinus taeda
TTAGGAACTCCAGTAAAAATATTAATTATTTTAATATAATTGTCCCTGGGTGGAATTTCCCAAAACGATTTATGTGTTCTTTGGAATGCATGTGCCCAAACCTCCCTGCAAAATTTGAGGCCTAGAGCACATCTAATGCTACCCCAAATCAACACTCCCTCTTAGCGACAAATGTGCTACCAATATGTTGGTGCTGCATACTGCTCTAACTCTGAAGCGTCGTCCTATGCGCTGCTGTGATATCCACCAACTACTACGATGTTGTTGCAACTGTACTATTGCCTTTGACACTGCCACTGCCAATGCTACATTTGTATTACAGCTCCCTCTCAAATCTTGCATCTACTATGCTGCTAGCACTGCCACTGCTAACACTACATCCATACTGCAACTCAGTTGTTGTTAGAAGCAACTGAAAAACATCCAAAGTTACTGAACTAACTGTGTTGAGTATGATACCACGTGAATGCTGGAACTGATTGCTACAAGTCCCTATGTTGACCCTCTAAATCTATTGCATTGTTGCTGAACTCTACTCTGTGCCATCTGCACTGCTGCCAACTCTGCTCTGCGTTGCTCAGACTCTAGCGCTCCTAGCCACTGCAATTGTCTCCCCGACACTCCTTGGCACCATCCGACACTAGTCCATCCTGCTACTCCTGATCTAAGCTCTCGTAGCAAGGTATTGAATCATAAGGTGGACCTCCTCGAGAATCATGCCCATCTATAGCTCTTTCGAACTACAGCTCCAAATCAGACCACCTCCCTCCTGGAGGTATCTCGGTTATCATGGCAAACTCCTCCTCTTCGATCTTTGCAAGCGCAGCCTTCGAATCGTGTTTCTCATCCTTGTATTTCTTCTTGAGAGGACACTGAGATGCATAATGGCCCATCTACACACATCTGAAACACTTCACCTTCAAGGCATCCTTCTTATGTCTCCGCTACTCCTATTGTCCTTCTATGCAAGGGTTGCATTATCCTCCTCCTCCTTGGGCTTCGACCCACTACTATTGTTGCTTCCATCAATTTTGACCTTGACCAAGTCTCTACTTAGCTCCTCTTGTTTTAGAGCTACCCACATCTCATCCGAATTCGGCAATGTTGCTCTGCCTAGGATACTCTAGACAAAGACTTGCCACTCATCTGAGACAGAATTGAGGGCCAGCCTCACTAACTCTGAATCTTGAGGTGTATGCCCCACAACCGACAACTAATCACGAGTCTTCTTTTGCTTTGTGAGGAATGGATCCACACATTCTCTCTTCTGCATTTGAGCAAATCTCAGCTTCTGCTCTAAGTACCTATTCCGCTGGTCGGAAGATCCCTGATATAACATGGCCAAGGCATCCCACATCTCCTTAGCAGTTTCTCTGCTAGCAAAGTGACACACTACATGATCCTTGACTCCATCCATGATCATCCTCTTGGCCTTTTCCATCTCAGCCTTGTACTTTTTCAGCGGATCTGCATCCGCAGGTTCAGCCACCAAGTTGTCAACGTATGTCTTGAGGACATGCTCATCTAGAAGGAAAGACATTCTAGCCTTCCAAATGACATAGTTGGATGCTCCATCCAACCTGTCTTGATCCCTCAAGCCATTGGTTGCCATTTCTTCCAAAAATGTCGGAAATCCCCTTTCTGCTTCTCACTATTGCTGCTCAACGAATGAGAAAACGGACTTCTTGGCGGGAAGTTCATTGAGGAAAAGTTCCCTCAAAGTGCTTCTCTTCTTCCTTCTGACGTTTTTCAGCCCAGCAATCTGCCTGCTAAAAAATTTGTGTCCCACCAACTCTCTCATGCTGAGGCATCAGCGTTGCTCCCTTTGCCCTTGCAAAAAATCAAACTGGAAGTCCTTTTAATATAATCGTCTCTGGGTGGAATTTCCCAAAACATTTCTGGGTACTTTGGAATGCATGTGCCCAAGCCTCCCTGCAAAAGGCCTAGAGCACATCCGATGTTACCCCAAATCAACAGTCACAAGCACGCAAATATCATGATGAAAGGCCATCATATTAGGTAACTTTGGTTTGATGCTCATTTTTATTTTTGTACAACATATGGTTGGGTTGAAACAGGGCTACTAAAAGAGGGTTGTAGATGTCACTTACAACTAGTACTCATGAGAATGGATGGAAGATCTTGAAAGTAACATGACTTGGAAGAGGTAAGCTATATGAAGAAAAGCCAGAGGTGGACTAGAAGTTCATTTTCCAATGAAGAGAAGGTTGACATGACTCATGGTTCAACCCTATGGTTCGTTGAAGGAAAGTGATGGATCGTCGATGCCCTATGAAGAAAACATAGAAAATGAAGGCTCCATAATGATGAAGATGAAATTCATGACATCAAAAGGAGGAGCCCTACAAGCAGCGGACAGTACCATGATGATCTCCACCAAATAGTACATAGTTGTTGGAAACAAGTCCCTAGTTGAGAGGGAGAGATAGACACATCATTCTTGTCTTCACGTTGTGAAGAAAGAATGGAGGATTGGGTAAGCATCTGAGATTGATTTTGATAATCTTTAAGGATGTGGTAGGGCGTCCAATAGGTAAGAGTGGTGATATCACTCAGAAATAACCCAAGCTATGGAGGGAAATCACTAAGGTAACCTCAAACCCCTTTGAAGTTGAAAGCTAGCCCTTCAACCTGGAGAGGGATCTCTCTTCAAACTCAACTACCCTAGGTCACAGTGCTAGAAGGTTTGTGATATGCCTTGTGGCCATATTAATGTGGAAGTTGCTAGACTTGGTTGGAGTATGGGAAGAAATCATTGGCAATGAAGTCATAGTGAAATCAAACTTGGGTTTTCAAAATAGTTCAGAGGTAGCCAATCTTAGAGGCAAGGTAGTCAACTATTGGTAGACTTACAATTTGCAGGCATGAAAGATGAAAAGGAAACATTCAAAGTCTCAAGCTGAGCATCATAAAGATGAATTATGCATTAACTTATCAGATTGAACACATGAGCATCAAGATATCACAGATATAGAGCATGTACCATGAATTCCACATTAGCGACATTTAATTTCGATACAGAATAAAAAACACATCAATGATAGAAAACTAGAAAACATACTGCAATAATGGACACATGAATCTCTGGACAATATCTTAATGCCTCTATTTCAAAGACCTTTCATTAATTTCTTGAGAAAAGTACACAATACACAAGCCTTTCTTCTCCAAAATTCGAACCATGTACATTACAAAAATGATAGTCTCTATAAATTACTTACAAACTATTCAAGATCCAAAAATAATGGATCTCAAACCTCTTCATATATCTATAGTTTACTAAATAAAATAAAAAGTCAAGGAGGAGATGATATCTAATCCCCAGGTCGAATTTGATGAGGTGGCCTTCAGTTATTGACTTGGTATTTTTATAGGAAACAAAATGTCCAAAAATCTGGAAAAATAGGCCTCAAACATACATTTGAATCTCTCAAACCATGATAGTTGTTAGAAAACTGAGGGAAGAATTTGTTAAATGGTTCGTTCCCTCCAAAAACCTCTTTTGGATTTCAAAAATTCATCTCCAATTGTTCGGAAATGTCGATTGAATATAATGACTAAAAGAGGAAAACACAGTGTCACACTGACAATTAATTTATCAGTGCTTTCCTTTGAACTCGTTAAACTAGCACTTATGAGATGCTCTAGCATAAGCTAAGGAAGTAGCTTATGAGATGGCCTACCAATCTGATTCTTCTTATGAGAATTCTTCAGTTTGAGAATGTCCAAGTACCTTATATGGATTATGAATACCTCCCTAGTTAAGAGGGAGTGTTGAAATATGTAACTAGGTTCGGTCTTCATAATGACAAATATAATCATGATTTTATGTATTTTATGTAAAGAGAAAAAATAAATTTATTATTGTCACTCCTAAGACATGGGCTTCATCCTCAAGGAAAATTTTATTTATAGGTCAAGCACCCATTGAGTGCTTCTAGGGCTTGTCATTGAGTCGACGAGACAATTGAGTCATTGTCCTATATGAAAAACCCTTTTTGGGCATGTTACATCTTGTAAAGAAAATTTATGTAAAGTCAAAAGTGTGTAATAGACCCTCCAAGACCTTGTCATGATCAAAAGATCAAGTCAACCTTCATGAGTAGACAAGTCGGCCTAAAGGCAACAATTCTACCTAGAAAGAAGCCTATAAATAAGAAGACTATGACATCAGTTGAATATCATCCAATCAGCTCTCAAGAAGTTTGATCTAAAAGAGAAGAGGACGAAAAAGGAAGTTGAATACTCAACAAAGAAATAGAAGGAGAAAGCAAAGTTTTGGGGATAGTTTTTGGGCTAATATCCTTCACATGTGCAAAATAATTAGGGCATCAATTGCAGTAGTAAGACCAAAATTGCAGCTACCTTAAGACACTGAAATCAGGTGTGGAAAAGACTAAGTTTGCAAGTCGAGTAATCAAGAAGGAGAAGGTTATCTGTGCAAAGAGGAAAAAGAAGAAAATTCATCATTATCACTCATGCCATCTAGGGATTCTACAGTCGAAGTTGTAGAAGAAGTTGTTGGGGGTCAAAATTGTTGAAGAAGGTGTTGGGGGTCGAAACTGCTAGAGAAGTTGTTGGGGGTTGAAGTTGTTGGAGAAGCTGCTAGGGATCAAAGTTACAGAAATTGTTGGGGTCGAAGTTGCTAGAAGAAGGATTGACTTGGTCTTGGAAGGGACTTTGAATTCGTCATTTTAAGTTCTATAAGAAGTGAAATATTCTTGTGGGTTTTCGTCTCAAAAGAAGATGTTTTGGCCTTGACTGAGAGCCTATATCTTGTTTCCTCTTGTCTCATTGTTATTTACTGTTTGGTAATTGTTTGATGAGAAGAACACTAATTATAATCAAGTGAAAGAAGAAGCTAATCAATTTAAGTAAAAACAATTATCAAAGTAAGAGAAATCACCTAATCTAGCTGCCGTTGATTTCTCAACATCTTGGACTTTTCCAAACTTTCCTTTCTTCAGCTTCTAGTTCTAGCAATAAAGGCTTGAGCTTGTTCATTTGATTTAATGTCATCCTTTGTCTTGATCCTAATCTCTTCCAAGATGCATTGGGCCCACAACTCATCAAAAGGAGTAGAGTCTTTCTTAGAGTAAATGCTAGTTACAAAACTGCTCCATTCTAGTGGCAAGGCATTCAGTACACAGATGGTCATTTCAAAGTCAAAAATTGTCTCCCCAAGCCCATTTAACTTATCTCTTATCTATGAAATATTCACTAGGTAGGAGGCCATGTCCTCATCCTTCAATTCCTTTATTCTGTATAATTGGTTTCTCAAAGAAATCTTTTGACGTGATGTGCTTATAGAGCACAAATTTACTAGCTTGTCATACACAGCCATAGAAGTCTTCAAATTAGGAACGAATGGAACAAGATGATCCTTAATGGATTCCACAATGATCTGTTGTGCCCTTCTCCTTTCTTGTATTTTGGTAGCTCTTAAGTCTTGTCTTTGCTAGGTTCAACAACTTCACCGACGACATATTCCATTACTTCATGTTCTGGAAGTGTCAGGTCAATCCTTTTCTTCCATGCTAGGAAATTTTTTGAGCCAACGAGCTTATTTATTTCCTTGCAGAAAGAACCCATATGACCTGTAGATTTAGATATTGAGTAATAATATGATACTTGTCAACAAAGAGCCTTTCCTTCTTTTATGATGTCTCCAACCATCTTGATGCTTTCAATATCTTCAAAGAGACTTCAATGATGTCCTAGAAAGATGTCTTCTAGGATACCTTCAGCAATGGCTTCAAAGAGTGGTGAAAGATTCCTTAATGCTTCCTTCAAAAGTGTCTTCCAATGAGCCTTTTTGTGATCTTCCTTCTCAAGCTTTCCTTTGATGAGAGCCTGAAGAAGTCTTCTTTCTTCCTTCAATAAGAGTTTCATCCTTCTGCAAGTGATTCTCCTTGGAAAATCCTTCTATGTGTCCACAAAATGATCTTCTCAGTTGCCTTTTCTTGTTCACCTTAGCTCTGATACCTTGTTGGAAAATGCAATATGTTAGCTATTAATTCAAATTTTCCGTTACCTTAATAATTGCTTGTGAACTTTATTTATCTTCTTGTGTTTATATTTCTTAGATCTTATCATCAAACAAATACCAAGAGCAGTACAGTAAAGATAATGGACATAGAAATTTGGCTCCAAGCCAGGAAAAAACCCCTCCAAGCAGAAAACCTGGAAAATTTCTTCTCTTCTTATAGAATCTGCTTCAAATGAGACAATCAAGACCCAAACCCTAGACCAAGTCCTCCTCCAAGTAGCAAGTCAACGCTTCAAGAAAAACTTGCATCACCCAGCTTCTAGCTATATCTTCAACACCCAACTTCGACCTTACAACTTCGACTTTGTAGTTGTTGTGAAAACCCTGCAGTTCTTCAAGAGGTCTTTCTTGAGCAAGGTGATGGTTCCCAAAAGCAACAAAGTCAAACTAGAATATTCGCCTTTCGAACAACTCGATCCTGCAACTTGATCTCCTGCAATTCGGACCTACAATTTCAGCCTTCCGAAAAGCTACAAAAACCCTAGATTTCGGACGTGTGAAAGAGATAGGGCCCAAAAACAAAGATTTCTTCTTCTTCTTGGAAACTCTTTGTCTTCTAGACCTTCGGTCTTCCTTTGTTGCTTCTTCCAACTTCAGGTCGAAGTTGTTCTTGAGAGATCGAACTTATGAGTGAGTGAGTGCCAAATGAGGTAGACTCTACTCCTATTTATAGGCTTTCCAAGGGGTCGAATTCCCTCCTTTAGGCCAACTTGTAGCTGTCAGGGCTAACTTGTACTTTGGAGGTTTCCAAGACCTTCTAGACTCAAAATAAATTCTTTTACAAGGTACATCTTGCCCGGAAGGGTCTTATAATCATGATGTTGACTCTCTTGACTCATGACAATATATCTTATGACCTAACAAACCCTACGAGCATGAAGAGCATGCTTTTACCTAAAAGACCATAAACAAGAAGCATGAAACCCATGCTTTAAAATAATAACTTTTTATTTTCTTCTTTTGTTTGTTACATAAGATACATATTGAAATGAGTACAATAACAATTATGAGGAACAAAACTAGTTACATTTCCAACAAATACTACTACCTATTTAGACTTTGGGAGCTCCTTTCCACTTTTTCACTACATTGTTTAGAGACCTCTTCCTCTCTTCATGAAGAGAGTGTTTGAACGCTAACCTCAATTTCTAAATGTCTCACCCTAGATAGAAGCCTTTAAGGAATCAATTCATACTTCTCAATGACCTTGCCTAATTGGAGCAACACGCAGAGATTCAAGAAAAATGGATTCCAAATTGGTATGACCTCTTGAATAACCCCTCCTTAGGAAGTTCGAACTACCTCCTCAAAACCCATGAGGAAATACTACTCCAGACCTAACGTGTACACAGCTAGATCATCAAATTATTTAGCTCAATGTAGTCCTAAGTTAGCATTTCCCCTCCCCCAACTCACCACCCCTTAGGTTCATTTCCATTAAGAGATTCTTCCCCATGACCTTGGATGCTTGGAGAGTTGATCTTCCTCTCCCTTGCACACCCTCATGGATCAACAACTTGGCCCTCTCAACCTCATTCACACTTCAAAGCATGGAATCCACCAATCCATTGGCCCATTCATGGTTATTAAGTATTCCAATAAGGAGATTGTATTGCAGTCCCCCTTCCTCAACAACCAACTCCAACTCCAACAAGCCTTGACATCCTCTCTTATGTTTCAACATCGAGACTTTATTGTATTTGCACCTTGTCTTATTCTATATCTTCTCTTAGTTAGACATTTATCTTTTAGCTAGACAATTGGTCTTTTATCTTTTTGACTCTCAATTTTTAATTAGAAGTAGCTTTCGCATTCCCACATTGTGCCTACACTAGACTCATAGTCCCATTGACCTGTTTTTATGGTAATTTCAATTTGTTCAACATTAATAAAATCATCTACTCTCATTAACTTATATTTTACATATTTGTATTCAGCCAAGTCTGAGCTGAGTCTAAGAAAACTTGTCATTTTGTCCAAGCTTGATAAATTTGGTGTAAACTAGATATTTTATATGCCTTAGTGTGTTGTTTCTGCAGCATTCAAGGGAATTCAGCAACTAATTGTTGAATTTCTACAGTTAGACCAGATTTAAACTGAAATCAATAGCTGACCTCTATACAGACATTTTAAAGCTAAGATAAAGGGGTGACTATAGACTTGGAACATATCTTGGTAGTATTCGTTTGCATTATCACATTGTTAAACCCTTTTATAGTAACAATGTATGCATCCTTGCCTATATGCATTTTCCTATTATTATGGTTCATGGCACATGCATAGGCAAATTTTCCATGTCTTCATAAAGCTAGGAACAAAATGTGTGGATATATGTGGCATTTTCTTTGGTACAATACAGCTACGTGGCCATGTAGTTAATTGTATGCATGATATTATTTCGATAGATTAAAAACACATTAGAGTAATTGTTAAAGCTGGAGTGAATTGTGGACATGGAGCATCATAGTGGAGCCAGTGCTAGTTACATGGATCAACTAGCTGGTAGAAAACGTGCATGAGTACTTTAGATGATTGTGGCACAATGATCAAAAGATTAGAAACACCCTTGGACAAAGATGCCTTGAAATAAACACAATTTTATTTCAATTTGACACATGGGATAATATAAATTCTAGCTATTTTGGAAGATGAGGAATAAGAAGCTAATTGCTACATGATCATTCTCATTTCTAGAAGAACAGGTAATGTGCTCCAAGGCACTAGACATAGGCACCATGTGCTTCCCTGCTACTACATAATTTTTTATATCAATTATTAGTGCATTTAAATCACAACAATTTCCCAACCATGTTTTTCAAGATTTTCGACATAAGAAACACTGTTATATTCTGAAGGACTTTGGCATTATTCTGATTTATCTATCGTTTGAATATTCATGTGTTCTCATTCTTATGCCTAACAATAAACACTTCCCAAGCACATTTAGTCATCTTCCTGATAGACATGCATACAATGGATCTAGTCACGTGACTATAGCTGGTTAAAATGATAAGAAATATGCTCATTATATAGCAAAAACTATTTATACTCCCATCAATAGCGCTAATTATTGGTTGCTCACCCCACATCTTTTAAGATTCATAATTTGTCAGTTGCAACCTACCTAGGATCGAGAAGAGCACAAGCAGAAGTTAAACTCCCTCGCTTCTTTATTTATTTTATGCTAGAGGAATCGTCAACCAGGCCAGGCTTATACTTGCATGACACGGGGTCGATTCTGACCACTACCAGTATAACTCCTAGGTGTATCCAACCCACCCCGGGATGACACATGGGTTTGGCAATGGGGGATAATTGAACATGCGACCTTCATCACTCACATAACAAAGTCAGTCATTATCCTAAACAGAAAAAGTAGAAATATCTAAATGGTGTCCTTATTTACTCACATGCAAAAAATTAAAATGTTTCCTAGACTAAGCTTAGCACCCTCTTTCATAAACTGCTTGTGCAAAAGACTTCAATAAAATAACATGTTGCCACATATGTGGTCCTTCATCAAAATTATAGTAGTTGTGTTATACAGAAAACCAATATTCTTCACCAATTGTTCTAGACAGATGATTCCCATCTAGATAGCATTTTGAAACAAGCAAAATACAATCTATTGGAATCTCCTGGATACATATTGGTTAAACCCAAAAACACGAAAACATAGTGTAAAATTTCCAACAATTATGATAATTGAAGATTTAAGTTAATTATTTTTAGTTACCTCTATATATATGAAATGCTCTGCTTTTTCAATAAGCGAACAGTATGCCGCATGAATACTAGTCTCTTCAAGCTGGCTTGTACCTGCCGACCATTGACTGACACTCCTTAAAACCTGGATAGCACAATGTAATCACTTTAAATATCCAAGCAAAACAAATTTAGCCTACAAGAACAGCTAAATTGGCTATAGATATAATATAGTTACAACCAGTAGTAACTATGTAGCTTCATAAATGAAACCAAACTAACTAAATAATAATAATATTATGTACACTGTACAGATAATAGACTGATATGGTGTGTGTGTGTATATATATATATATATATAAAGACTAGATGAAATAACTAAATCTAAAAATAATCAATCTACACCATATATAATATAACTATTGTTTACAATTATTTTTGTTACACCAAATCATTAAAAAGATGGCTAAGGGAGAACAAAGAAATAATAAAAAATAAAAAAAGAACCTAGAACACCAAAGAACTTGTTTACAAAACTCACTATGACACTTTTGTTATCCCCAAATTAGTCACCATGATATACTGTCTTCTAGTGTATTGTATCCTTTAGTAACTCATGTGTGTAATAAGTGGAATAACAATTTTGTGTTGAGCATGTACTTACTTTACAAATGGGTCTTAAATCGTCACGGGGGGCATCAATATCATTATTACTCAGAATGACTTTCGCTAAAATCATCTTCATGATTTTGCATAAACAGTTCACGGATATATTAACAAATATTTCGAATTAATGATTTATGGATACATTACTGCATGAACTTATCATCACAAGTTCACCATTCAGCATAAATAGCTCATGACCATTGTAGTCAAACAAAGCACATGGTCACAAGGTTTAATTAAAGATTCAATAGGTTTCTTGCAACTCATCTTTACCGAAGCTATCTTTAGAAAGCAAGTTACACTCATATCAATGCATATCTAGACAAATTTCTTTAGTTCAACGGGTTTCCACATGCTTTCATTTCAAATGTAGTACTTAGTGCATGCATCAGTAGGTGGAGACTACAAAAGAGTAAAATCAAATTGTCAAAATCTATATTGATGTTCATAGCTCGAACAACTGCTTTTGCATATGCTAGGTGTCAAGCATGCAGAAGATGTCCAAAATCCTCTTTAGGTGCTTACTCATGAGGAGTAAGTGATTAAAATGATTTCCTTACTAAGTCTAACTTAGGTAAAGCACATTAATTAATTTAATTGATTAATGTTGGCTATTGGGCTAAGTATCTGAGGATAAATAATTTAATTATTTAAGTGAATTATATCAAACCTCTATCATTGATCTAAGTGGGTTAGGGATTGATTCTAGCCATCTATCACTTTGGATATTGGGGGTTAGGGATTTCGCTAAAGACGAAATTATAAAAAAAGTCCAAGGGAGAGGATGAAGACACATCAACTCATTTGAGAGAGTGATTTTCTCAAGAGTGTGAGAGACAAGACTAAAGAGAAGAGAAAGGTGAGCAGCTAGAGGTTCAAGTGAGCAAGAGTCTTGCAGGTTGAGCACACAAGCGAAAGGACCAAGTTTGCCTGGGGTCAACGCCAAGGGTTTGCTTCGCACAAGAGGTGGCCAAGAGTGTTGAAGCCAAATTCCAGCAGGCAGACAGCAAAACCAGGGAGGCTGAGAAGTTTCAGGCAGCATTTGTTGAGGGTTCAAACAGCTTCAGGTATGCCAAACTTGTGGAGACAGCCAGCATATCCAGATTGAATTTTCTAGGGCTGAGTTGCCAGGTTTCATTGTTGTAATTTCTGTGTATTCTTTGTAGGTCAAATTCATTGTGAAAGGACACCCAAATTTTCCATAGTAACAGAAAGTGAAGGAAAATTTGTTGGGCATGTTTTTTCTGCTATATTATGTGACTGGTTTTCCATTTATTTTTCCTTACAAGTTTATTTAAAAGTTTAAAAGCCAATGTATTTATTTTCAGCAGTTTTCAAAAAAAAAATTACTGGATGAAATATTTTCTAGCTATAAAATAAAAAGCTAGGAAAATCAAATGAGATCTGGTATTAAAAGTTAACATGGTATCAGACCACTAAAGAGCAAAAACTCCAAGGAGTTGGAAGATCGATTTGCTTCAAGGGTTTACAACAGCAGAAGAATTTTCCAGCAGTAAATCCTTTTCTAGGGTTGTGAGTGCTTGATTTGGAACTTGGGAGGATGGCTGCAACCGGAATAATGAAGTTTAAAGACTGACTGGAGGGTGCATCAAACTATAGTCCTTGGAAGGAGGGGATAGCATTGTTGTTAATCAAGAATGGGATTTGAGAGTTTTTTAGACTAGAACTCACCCCTCCTACCGATGCTCCGCAATTGATCATCCATAACCAAAAGGATTTGAAAGGCAGGAGAATCATTGAGGATGGGGTGAAGGATCATGTGATCTCTCATCTTTCCAGAAAGAAATATGTGAGAGAAATGTGCGAGGCTTTGACTAAGTCATATCAGAGTGACAACCCAAACGGAAAATGGCGTTGAAGGAGAAGTTGAGGTACAACAAGATGTCCAAGTCAGATACAATTGCTACATATCTCACAATGATCATACAACTCTGAGACAACTTGGCTGCATTTGAGAAGAAGTTGGTAAGGACAATCCTCAACGGGTTTTCCAAGCATTGGGAAAACTTTGTCAAAAGGATCATAGCACATGAGCACCTACTAGACTGGGAGAGGTTATGGGATGGCTTCATACAAGAGGAGATTCGAAAGGAGTCTCTTCACCTGAGCCATTGTAAGGGTGATGATGAGAACCTTGCCCTTGCCAGTTAGGCAATGAAGGGTAAGAGGAAGGCCAATAAGAACCCAGGAGGAAAGAATATCTCAGAAGCTAGAGAAAAGGGCAAGCGCAAAGTGAAATGCTTTGCATGTCCCAGGTTCGGCCACTATGCAGGGCAATCATCAATGTCCGAACAAGAAGAAGGTCGGGGGGATGTTATAAGTTGTTGCATCAATAGACTCACAGGTGAGCGAATTTGCTAATAGGTTCAAGAAAGAGTTCTCATTGGTGACATGTCTTTGTGGCATCAGTGGCAAAGGTGCATGGTTCGTGGATAGTGGAGCATCTCAGCATATGACGGAATTTAGGGAGTTATTTGCCAGCCTAAGAAAGGATGACCTAGATCTTACTATTGAGCACCTCCATGGGAAAATGAGCATGCAAGAAGGAAAGTAGCATGCATTAGCAACAGATGTTGAGGACGAGGATGAGAATTCACCTCAGAAGGAGACAAGGAATCCAATCTTGATGATGGACTTCATTAATTTCTGCAAGGAGGCAAGGATCAAGGAGTTGACAATTCCCTACAACCTTCAATAGTTACCTTCTTAATCAAGAAATAAGTACTTTATATTTTTCTCCCTTGATCAATTTTATTATATTTATTTTTTTCGTCAGCCTCTCGTCCTTTTATTTTGATTGGTTATGATTTTTTCTTCCATGGCCTCTTGAACAGAGGGAAGAATGGGTACATTGTGGTAACTACCAATGCAAAGATTTATGCAGCAGCTAACGGCATATAGAAGGTTCTAACAAGCAGGTTCTCCTAGTAAGAGGAAGATAGCTACGAGAAGAATTTTTGCTCCAGTCACCAGATGGTCAAATTCTTGGGCTAGAGCATAAACTCAGTAAGAAGTGATTAATGTTTGAGAGGGAGCACTAATAGCAGAAGGACTTGCTTACATAACAGAGGAAGTAGCCAGAAGGACATGGCCGAGTCACTTCATTCGAGACTTGATGCAGAAAGGAGTAGTAGAGCTCCACTACATATCCAAAGATGAGCAGATTGTGGACATACTTCAAAGACTAGCTTAGTATGACGTTGAATGTCTCCCTCATTGGAAGGGAACAATGAGGTCTTTACAGGATTGGGCAAACCATCTCCTGAAGCCATAAAGGACTTTGGTTGATTCATAAAGTACTTTGACCAGGGGAGATGGATACATTCATCTTTGAAGCCAAAAGGACTTGGCTAGGTCATAAAAGATTTTAACCAAAAAGGTGAATGGCCTAACGAAATTACAGGGGCAATTGTGAAATTTCCACGATTGCAACTACCGGGTATTATTCTCCTAACTTATGTTGTTTAATTGTCTTCTGTAAATTAATTTATGGCGAATAACGAACAATCCACTACTACAATCTTGACAAATAAAAATGCTATGGAAAATAAAAATGTTGGAATTGACAAATAATGCACACACACGATAAATCTGACACCAATATTTTTGGACAATCGTCCCTGAAAAAACCTCGAAGGGAAAACCAGTGTAGCAGATGAGGGTTTATATTATTCTTCAACAAAATAGAGAATTACAACTAGTTGCCATAGAATGGCAAACCTCTGGCATACAAATTTTCTCCGTGATAAAATAATCTTTGAATTACTTTTCCCTCCAACAAATCGAATTGGCCTCCTCCTAGCCACTTGCACAACTACCCAGAAATGTGCATTGCAGCAACTAGATAATTCGCACAACCTCCAAGACTCACTCCCTGCAAAATTAATTTGCCTCCTAAAGCTACTCACACATTCTCTAGCAATTCTTCCAAGAATTGGAAGTGAAATATTGCTCTTGTTACTCACACTAGAGAACCGGAAACTCGCACTAGTTGATTTCGGCCTCCTTGCTGGAAATATCAAGCTCCCTTCCTAACACTAGAATGTTGGAAACCTTCTTGATAATATCCCCGAAAATTCTCATTGTTGAAAACCCGGCTACTAACTCTCTCTGGTTGGAACTGTGCCTTGCTCTGTGCAACTAGCTAATTCACACCGCCTCCCTATGTGCCTCAATTGTGTATCTCCAACCCCATCGACCCTGCACTTATAATCTCTTTTTGATCAGTCAAAGGCCATGATCACATCTCATTCAATGGCTAAGATCATCTTGACTTCATCAATTCACTTTTCCAAAACTCTCTAGAGAAAATATCGATTTCCCTCAAGGAAATCTGATTAAATTAACTAGATTTCCTAAGTTAGGCTTAGGAAATATTTAGTTATTGGTCAATTAATCTAATTGAGGTGTTTCTAAGGCTTTTCTTGTGAAACCTTTTCTGGGTTTTCGACATCATGTGTAAGATCCAAAGTAAGATCCACCAACTCTCCCTCAGAAGTCCTCAGCTTGTGGAAGTTGGTGACCATCCGTGTAGCCATAGGCTTGCAACCCTCCATCCTAAATTTCCTCAAACTATTAGCCGCATACTTGCCATATCCGAGAAAGATATGCCCAACCTCTTGCCATACCTCCATCCCAAGAAAAGAATCCATCAGTCCAAGGTCCTTCATCTCATACTCTGAAGCAAGAGCCTACTTACAAGCAACTATTAGTGTCACCTCTCCTGTCATGAACAAGTCATCTACGTACAGTGCAAGAAAGAGAGGTTCTCCTTCAATACAAATGTAATACATGTTTGGATCAACCTCACTCTTCTCGAAACCAATCCGCTGCAAGTATAAAACAATCTATGAGTACCAAGCTCTCGGAGCTTGCTTCAATCCATATGGTGCCTTCTTCAACCAACACATGAGATTCTCTCGCATGAATCTCAAAGTCTTGTGGTTGTACAATGTACACCTCCTCCTATAGAAGTCCATTCATAAATGCCATCTTCACATCCATGGGGAATCTTCTACCCCATCTCTGCTACGATGGAGATCATTGCTCTGATCGAAATGTATCTAGCAACAGGTGTAAATGTCTCATCATAATCAACACCCTCCACTCGTGAAAAGCCTCTTGCCACAAATCGTACCTTATAATTCTCTATGTTTTTATCTAAAGCATACTTGGCCTTATACAGCCACCTAGAAGACACAACTGACTTCCCCTATGGTCTTGGTACGACCTACCAAACATCATTCCTCATGACAGAAGCATACTCTTCCACCATGGCATCTCTCTAGACCTGCTAATTCGTTGCCTCCTCATATGAAGAAGGCTCTACCTCTCATATGTTGCTCATCACAGCCAAATAACTACTGAACCTCTTTGGTGGTTTACTCTCCCTAACCGCACTCCTGGGACTCCCCGCTAACTCCTTAGCTTCTTTCAAGATCTCTTACAGCCTCTTGACTTTCTTCCTCAGTGGAGTGGCAAAATCATGCTCATCCTCTTCATCTACCAAAGGTATAGTCGAGGACTGTACATTGTACACTCAAAGACAGTCCACCAATGCTCTAAGACGCTGAACTAGGTGTGCCAATACACTGTGAACTGACAATCTGGGATCTGATGACACCTGAAATTGGTGTAGAACCAATGCCAGATGAACCTATACCTCCTGAACTCTATGGCCATGTGGTCTAAGAAACATGTGTTGCTCTCCCTCCAAAGATCTCCTAAAGGCTCTATCCTCCTCAAATCTCACATCCCTCCTCAAAACAATCTTCCTTAAGGAAGGGATGTATATACAATAAGCCTTCGAAGTCTCACTATACCCAATAAGGATACCCTTTTCTACAATGGGTTATAGCTTCTTCCTCTTCTCTAAAGGGACATGTGGCCATGTCAAGCACTCAAAGATCCAAAAGTGCCCAACCTCAGGCATTTTACCAGAGAAAACCTTCTCCGTAGTTTTCCTCGCGAATGCATGATGAAGACTCTTGTTTCTGAACATATACTGTGGTTTTATGAGCCTCAACCCAAAGAAAGAATGGTGAACTCTGATCATGCAAGATAGCTCTAGTTGCTCCCACAATGGCCCTATTTTTCCTCTAAGAAACCCCTTTCTTCTCCAAGTTGTAAGGAATTGTCAACTCTCTTTCAATGCATTCCTTCTCACAGAACTCCTTGAAGGCAATGGATGTATACTCACCCCCATTATCCAACCTTAACACCCAAATCTTCCTTCCTGTCTGGTTCTCCACAATAGCTTTGAACTCTTTGAACTGCTTGAAGACCTCACTCTTGGTCTGCATGAAGTAGATCCAGGTCTTCTTGGAGAAGTCATCTATGAATATAACATAATACTTAAAACTACAAAAAGAGATTGAAGACATTCGATCACATATATCAAAATGAACCAAATCAAGTATACCTGCTACACTATTATCACTGCTTGGAAAAGCAGTGTTGGTGTACTTCCTGAGACCACACCCTCTGCACACATCCCAATGCTCAACGTTGAACACAAGGATTCCTATGACAATCCACCATGAATCTAGAAAGCTCCATGATGTATATTAGCCATCCTCCTATGCCATATCTCACATATATCTTTGTTATTGTTGTTGTTGTGAATCAGCGCATGGCTAAGCTTAAACATGAGCCTGTACAACTTCCCTTATCTAATCCCAACCACTTTGGCCAAAGTGATGATGAACCTCTTAGGGTAGATGAGTATCTGTCCACATCTGAACAACACTTCAAATCACCTATCCCCTGTGCCAGAAACTGATATCAAGTTCTTCTTCAACCCAGGGACATATAGAAAATCCCCTATTGTCATAAGCGACTAAGATTCCCTCTCAAAAGAAACAATCCCATGCCCAACTGCCTTGATCGTGGTGTCATCTCCAAGTACCACCTCACAAATAACTCCATCCCCTCTGAGATGAATACAACACTCTCTGACACCATACATATGGCATGAGGATCCACTATCAGTATACCAGGAATCTGAGGAATATACACTAGAAGCAAGCCAATCAATCAATGAGAACTTCTCAAAACATGTGGAAAACTCATCCACCTCTCCTGAAGTTGCAACTTGCTTCTTCTTCTTATTTGAGCAAATCACTGCATAATGTTCCATCTTATGGGAAGGAAAGCATTTAACTTTGCTCATATCCTTTTTCTACTCACCCTTCTTCTTGGCCCCCATCTTGAACTTCCTGCTCTTAACTATTAGGGACACATTCTCCTCATCATCTCCAAGTTGTTGGCTAGAAGAGCAACCCCCACCTCTCAGCTCCTCCTGCATGAAATCATCCCATAGTCTTGCCCAATCAAACAAGTTTTCCCTAGCAACAATCCCACGCACAAAATTGTCCCATGGTTTAGAAAATCCATTTAAGGCAATTTCAACCAGCTCAAAGACAACCACTCCATCACCAACAACCCCCAACACATCACGTATATGTGTTAGTTTGGTAATGTATGAGGAGACAATGTCATCTTTTGTTATTTTGGTGCTCCTTAGTTTCTCCCTAAGCACCAATTTCCCATTCTGATTTGAACTCTAATATAATTTGCAAAGTGCTTCCCAAATTTCAAAACCATGGGTTTTACCTATGAAACGAGGAATCACAGGATCTTTGACTACATCAAGAAGGATCCTCTTTGCCTTCACCTTCTTCTTGTTGTAGGCTTCCAATTGAACTAGATCTTGGGGAACAACATACACATTTTGTGTGAATCCCACACCTCATTCTCCTCCAATATCAGTGCAATCCTCTCCTTCCATGCACTGAAATTTGATGTTCCTTCCAATTTGTCCTCAAACGTTAAACCAATAGCCATGAAAAAAGCAAGAAATCCCCTGCAATTAATGAGCAAATATTGACTAGAAGGTGTTGTCCCAATTGTCGATTCAATCTAAGCAACCAGGCTCTAATACCATGTAAGAAAACCACTAAGAAAGTTCACTACAATGTGAAAAATTCTAACACGAAATTCTACGGCAGTAACTTATTAATTTCTCCTACTTAAATAAGTTATTTACAAAACCCTTCAGTGAACATCCAAATAAATTCTACTGCAGACGTCACATAATAACATAGAGAATATAACAATGATATACAACCACAGGAATCAATCACGTCAACGCAGTGATTTTTCGACACTCCTCGGAAAAACCCAATGCGGGAAAATCGGTGCAACAGATGAGGGTTTATTTATTATTCTTCAGCAACAATCTCTTTACAAGGAACGATTTTACAAAATATAGAGACACCTCTGAGAGAAACACCTGAGACAACTTTTCCCCTTGCTCTTGAGAAATTCTGACACCCCGAAGACCCTTCATCCTTCACTACGTCACCTCTGCGTGAGGATTGCGTCCCTTGCTGCATTGTCTCTTTGATCTTCCCTTTGTGTTGTCCCTCTGATGCTCTGCGTCACCTCCTCTACAGTCTCTGACTGATGTTGATGCCCTCCTCTTCCTTCACCCTACAACTCTCCCTCTGAAATTGAACTCCTTCCCCTTGAGAATCGATTTCCCTCTGGTTACTGAGTATTTGCCCAGTGCGTCTCCAAAAGACTCTCAAGTCTTCTCTTATACTTTTCCTATTGATGATTCAACGGTTGAGATTAAGTCCCTAATCAACGGCTAAGATTAAAACAGGCTTGATTATTGTCTCTGAGAAGCTTCTCACCCATATTCTTATTAATACCCATTAATATTTTTATTTTCCTAACTTTAGAATTAGTAACCCCATTAAAAATATTAATCATTTTAATAACTCACAATTCGGGTGGAATTTCTCCAAACGATTTCTGGGTTTTGGAGATCTCATATATTCTAGCCCCTCCACAAAATTTCGAAGCTAGAGCACATCCAATGCTACCCAAAATCAACACTCCCTCTTAGTGAGGAATGTGCTCTAGCAATACTTTCCAACAGAAGTATCACACTGATCCACAGTATCGTGTTGAAATTTCTAAATATTACCCGTTAGAAATTTTATCTGTATTCCCTGGTTTATTTTGCCTACTTGTTTAATTATTAACAGGTCATTTAACCATATAAACACCGAAATAAACAAAATACAGTCTCAAACATCTACAGATCAACAGCTGAAAGAAATGAACAAACATACAAGGGACACCATTATTTTTGGACAATCGTCCCCGGAAAAACCCAACTTGGCAAAACCGATGCAACAATTCTGAGGATTTTACTATTAAGCAGCTTTTCTTGAGTATACTGGATGACAAACAGGATCACCCGACAGAGATAAAAAAATCCCGCAGTAATACCTCTCTTTGGAAGCAGATATTCTGAAAGTCTACCCCACAAAACCCTTTCAGCACAATCTGAGGCTCTGCGTCAGCCCTCATGACCTTTGCGTCAACATGAAACCCTCTGTGTCAGCCCTCTGAGGCTCTGTGCAGCCTCCGTAGCCCTCTGCGTCACTTATGTAGGAATTTACAAAGTAAGTTCCTCAAACAGAACACCAAAGGACACCGCTCACAAACAGATCACAGA
This sequence comes from Pinus taeda, assembly GCA_000404065.3. Taxonomy (NCBI): domain Eukaryota; kingdom Viridiplantae; phylum Streptophyta; class Pinopsida; order Pinales; family Pinaceae; genus Pinus; species Pinus taeda. The sequence goes on from APFE030687431.1 coordinate 19,995, forward strand.
TCAATACACCAGTATTGTTGACGTGGTTAAAACCCTCAAAGAGGGAAACAGTCCACGACCTGAGCCAACGCGGCCACTTCAGGCAATTTATTAATAAAAGAATGAAAAATTTACATAAGCTTCTCTCATGAACGGTTACCCTACAAATGACTCTCCATGCTCTTTAAATAGAGATTCATGGACCAATCGGGTGTTAAGCCACGGATCAAGTGTTGGTAATACCGAGGAGAGAATGAACCGTCAGATTGTAAGTTACAAAATGTACATAGTAAAGAAACACACTTTACCTAACTCTACACTAGACCAAGTTATAACTTAACAATTTCCTATGTCTCGAAATATCCTAACATCCCCCCTTAAGAACAACTTGGGATAAGATTGAAGGATGTACAAATATGACACAATAGGAGAAGGAAGGAGGCATTAGAGCCTATCCCCCCTTAGTGACAACTTCCTGAACTCCAACCATAAATCGAAGTTTAGTAACCTTCGCCTCTCTGAGAGCCTTTGTAAAGATGTCTGCAACTTGATCATCTGTTGAACAATGTTGCACTTCAATAACATGGTCATGAATGAGCTTTCTGATGAAGTGCACGTGCAGTTTAATGTGTTTGTTGCGCTGATGTTGGACTGGATCTTTGCATAGTTGAATGGCACTTTGATTATCACACCAAAGTGTAGTCGGATGCTGCTACTGAAAGCCAAACTCTGATAGGATCTGATGAAGCCACAGGGCTTCCTTACTAGCTTCTACGACACTACGATACTCTGCTTTTGCTAAAGAAAGAGAAAGGCACTTTGTTTCTTGCAAGCCCATGTAATAGGTCCTAAACTAAGAGTGAAGACATAACCTGTAGTAGACTTCTGATCATCAAGGTCACCAGCCCAATAAGAATCAGTGAAACCAACCAATAAAGAGATGCTTTGGCACTGTAATGAATCCCAAACTGAACTGTACCTCAAACATAAGGAAGTATTCTTTTCGCTGTTTTCCAATGACTTTCATGTGGGTTTTGCATAAACCGAGCAATAAGGCCAACAGCAAAGGAAAGGTCAGGACGAGTATGGGTTAGATACAAAACCTTTCCTACAAGTTGACAGTATAAGGTAGCATCAACTTCAGGTGAAATACAAGTGACTAAAAGTTTGGCTCCAGACTGAAAGGGAGAAGGGGTTGGCTTACAGTCTTCCATGTGAAAATGGCATAGAAGATCACAGGCATACTTCCACTGGGAAAGGGAAATACCTTCCTTGGATTGCAAGACTTGAAGACCAAGAAAATAATGCAAGTGTCCTAAGTCTGTCATTTCAAACTTCTTTTTAAGGTTGGACTTCACATGGTTTATAAGATTGGGATCACTACCAGTAAGGATACAGATCATCAACATAAAGAACAAGGATGATAAGGGACTTGCCCACTTTCTTAGTGTAGACAGTATTGTCAGAATGACACCCTAGAAAAGCCAGTTTCTAAAAGAAAGCTATCTATTTTGGCATACCAAGCCCGAGGAGCTTGCTTGAGACCATAAACGGATTTCTTAAGCCGACATACAAGGCTGGAGTCTGTTTGTATAAAGCCAATAGGTTGTTCCATATAGATTTCTTCATACAAGTCCCCATGCAAGAAGGCAGATTTAACATCCATCTGATGGACTTCCCATTTGAAAGAGGCAGCAAGGGAAAGAACAAGGCGGATAGAGTTCATTTTGGCAACAAGGGAGAAGGTTTCAGTATAGTCAATGCCTTCTACTTGTGAAAAACCATTAGCAACAAGACGAGCTTTATGTTTATCAACTTTTCCATCTAGTCCATACTTGGTTCTGTAAACACATTTGCATCTAACAAGTTTTTGTCCCTTTGGTAGAGGAACAAGATCCCATGTATCATTTGCCTATAATGAACGATATTATTCATTCATAGCGACATGCCAATCTGGATGGCTTGAAGCTTCTCCAAAGGTGTCAGCATCATAATTAGCAGAAGATTGAGCCAGTAAAGAAGAGGCTCTATTGAACGTGTACGTCGTTGATCTGTAGGATCACTGGCAAGAACACCTGCTACATCCCAAGTAGCACGGACCGATTTTGGAAGATAACAAATTGAAGGAGGATCCTGAGAAGGTGGGGGAGGATTGTCATCCTCGCTGTCATCATCTGAAGAAGAAATATTTTCAGAGGTGGCACATCCACCGAACTAGGCTCCTAGGTCGATATATTTTCAAAAAACTTTACATCTCTTCTAATGATAACATTTTTGGACTTAAGTGGAATAAGTTTGTATCCTTTGACATCTTCAAAATATCCAACAAAAATGCATATTTCACTCTTAGGTTCTAAAGCTTTATGTTTCTCATCTGGAATATGGGCCCTTGCTTCACTTCAAAAAACACGAAAGTGACTCACATCCGGTTTAATTGAGCTCCATGCTTCTTCTGGAGTGATATTCTTTAAAACATTTATAGGAGTGCGATTTATTATGTAATTTGCACAGTTAATTACTTCTGCCCAAAAATTAAGATTAAGTCCTTTAGATTGAAGCATACAATTAGCCATTTTTTTTAAGGTGCGATTCTTCCATTCAGTGACACCATTTTGTTGTGGAGTATATGGAACATTATGTTGCATTTGAATTCAATTCTTAGTGCAAAAGTTGATGAATTTGTTGTTAACATATTCTCCGCCATTATCAGATCTTAGCTTAAGAATTTGATGTCCAGATTGTTTTTCAACAAAGGCCTTAAAGGCCAAGAACATGTTAAATACTTCACTCTTGAGTTTTAAGAAGTATACCCAAGTGCGTCTAGAGAAATCATTAATGAAAGTTAAGAAATACTTGTAGCCAGAGAATGAAACAACTGGAAGTGGACCACATAAATCATTATGCACAAGCTATAAAGGGGCTAAGGCATGCCAAGAGGCACGCTTTTCAAAACTATCCCGATGATGTTTTCCGAGTACACATCCGAAACAAACACCATCTCTGCAAGATATCATTGGAAGACCTGTCACCATATTTTCTTTACATAGATTCTGAAGGGAGCGAAGTTTAAGTGACCAAATCACTCATACCAAAGTTTGTTCACTTCATCATTATGAGCAACAAATACCGAGGGAAGATTTGATGACCCAAAGTTGTTAAATTTATACAACCTTGTAGAGTCATCAGCAATGCTAGTAGCTAAAATCTGTCTAAGATCTCTTAGTTCCTTAATTACAACATTGTGAGGTGAAAATTCAACGATTTTACCTTCACCTGAATGAGTTATCTGATATATAGATAGAAGGTTGCAAGATAAAGTTGGAAAAAATAATACATCATTAAATTGACCATTGTCTACATGAACAGTTCCAATCCCTACAACACTAAGAGATCTATCATCACCAACATATATATTTTTGGTGTTACAATCATTTAAAAAAAAACATGGCTTTGTTATTGGCCATGTGATAAGAAGCTCCAGAATTTATGAGCCACTCATGAGAATTAGAACAAGAAGATACATTTTAGTGCATATCCAGACCAAGATGTTTGACAACCACATGCAAAAAGTGTTATTCCTGATGATGAAGTTGAAGTTGAAGTTGAAGAGTGCTCCAAATGGATGTTATGCTTCTTCATTGCTGCTTCCAAAGCTTCCATCTTCTTAAAGATTTGGATTCTAAGTGGCCATCTAGATTACAAAAGTGGCAATGTTTATCAGTCTTCTTCCCTTTGTTTTTATTTGCCTTATCATTTTGTTGAGATGATTTTTCATTTTGAGGCTGAAATTGCTTAGAACCCTTGTTTGGTTTAGGACCATTCTTCTTAGGATGAATTCTAAGGATTCTTTGAATATGGTTGCTACCGGGCGGCTAAGGCTTTCTTAGAAGAGTTTCCAAGATTAAGAAGACCAAGGTGTAAGAGTTTTTCTTGTTCTCTTATTAAAGAATCACAAAAGGAATCAAAGGAATGCGACTTGTAGTCTTGGCCTTGAGAATTGAAGGCTTCTCTTGTAGAATGGAAGGTGGAAACAAACACAGAGTAGGTTGGTCCCAACTTAGTAAGAATGGAATAGATAAGGTTACCATCTTTCTTAACCTTAACACCTTCCAAGAGAAGTCTAAGGGTTTTGAACTTCGACAAAATATCTTCAATAGAAGAAAAATTATTGTAGTCCAATGTAAGCAACTCATTTTCAAGTTGATGAGCTCTAAGTTCATTTTTAACTCCAAAAACTTTAATGATATGTTTCATTGCTTCATTAGGAGTATCAAGTTCTACGATATGGAATCTAAGGTCTAGAGAAATAGACATCCCTATCAACCCACGTGCTTGATCTTGTTTATTTTCCCATTTGGCTGCCTTATCTTCATCATTTGGTTTGGTTTCTTGGCTTGAGGCTATTTTGTAAAGACCTTTACTTCTAAGTAAATCCACAATGTAAGACCACCATTGGAAGTAGTTGGTGCTATCAAGAATAACTTGGCATGGAATTTCCATTTTAACAGAAACTGAAGCTATAGATGCTGAAACTAGGTGTTCCAATGGAAAGATCTCAAAAAATTAGGCTGATTCAAAAAAAACAGCTTCTGGATGAAGAAGTTATGGCTTTTTGAAGGAAAGTTGTTGAAAATGCCAAGGAAGTGCGAGAATGTGCAGAAATGAATGATAATGTTATATTTAAAAAAAAAATCCGCCCCCTTTCCAAACTTAATCTAATTAGCTCAACAAAGAGAAAGACTTGAACTCGAGACCTCTATTCTCATAAAGTAACTTTGGACCAAGTGAGCTAGTTTAAAAGGTTAGTAATTTTCAGAAAAGAGGAAGCCGGTTTTTTTTACTCACCTAATCTTTGGGATGCGTGCTTACTTGAGAAAGCTCTTTTTTGTCTGCAAAAAAAAAACCGCAAAACCCAAAACAGACATACAAAAAAAAAACCTTATGGTTTGAAGTTAGCTTTACCCAGAAACTAACAATTTTCTTCAATGTTTCTGATTTTCCGAGATCACACTAAGGCACGGCAGAAAAGAGCATATGCATGAGGAAAAAAAACTTCCTTTTTGTTTCTGATTTTCCTAGATCGCACAAAGTCGCAGGGTAAAGAGCATATGCAAAAATGAAACGTGTAGATCCGGTAACAAAAAACAAAGAGATAGATAAACCGAAATAAACAGAGAGAAAATAACTAGAAACTGCAAATAAACATTGTATACCTCCAGATCTTAAAATTGACGTAGCCTACCGGAAACCTTTTCGCGTGAAACGAAAGGGGTTCCTCACTAAAACAGATGCTCCTAACACAATAGAGCAATCCTTTCAGCTCGAAAGCAGTCAGAAACAATAGATCTAAGAAAGGGCAGTCGGATGCAATTCTACAGGCTTCAAATTTGGATCACCAACAAATGCGGCCCTCAAATAGCTCTAATGCCATCTAGGAATTTACAGGGTAAGTTCCGTCGGATCACTACATATCGTGACTATTGGATTGTAAGTTACAAAAGTACATAGTAAAGAAACACACTTTACTTAACTCTACACTGGGCCAAGTTATACTTAACTATTTCCTATGTGTCGGAATATCCTAACAACTTCTACAGCCTCTGCGTGGATGATGCAGGCCCTTCTGCCCTCTACACAGTCACTGTTGGCCTCTGCGTGGCTCCTTCTTGCTTTATGTCTGCCTCTCTGCCTCTGTGATGGTCTTGTGGCACCATCTCTACCTCTCTGCCTCGTACTCACTACCCCTCGCAGCAACCCTGGTCACTGATTTGATTTCTCCTAGCAAAACCCGCTGTAGAAAATCAAATGACTGATCACTCTGGTGTATCTCCAACTGACCCTCAACCCTCCTCTTATACTTTTTATGTTGAGCCTTCAACGGCCAAGATTACATCTCTAATCAACGGCTAAGATTAGATTTGGCTTGATCCATGTCATTTAGAACCTTCTAACCCAATTTTATATTAATACCCATTAATATTTTTATTTTCCTAAGTTTAGACTTAGGAATCCATTAAAAATACTAATTATTTTAATATCTCCTTCACTGGGCAGAATTTCCCCAAACCATTTCTAGGTCTTGGAGATCTCATGTGCTTTAGCTTCTCCACCAATTTTCATGGCTAGAGCACATCCAATGCTACCTCAAATCAACACTCCCTCTTAGCAAGAAATGTGCTCTAGTACTCCACCACTGAGTATCACCCTGATTATACGGCTCTTGTAACTGTGCTGATGTTAGGCCTCCCTGTCGAACATCCTCTGCACTACCTCATCCTGTATTGCTGCCCATGGCTCTACCACTGCTACATTTGTACGACAACTCCCTCTGCATCCATGTTGCTGCTGGTCCTTTCTCCCAACACTACATCTACAATGAAGTTCTCTCTCATCATGCTGCATCATGCTACTGCCACTGCTACTGCACTGCAACTCAGTTACTGAGAAGTAAGTAACTGATCCACCCAACCACTGACATCCTTGTCAGGCTAGAAACCCTCCCGATGTTGAAGCTCTCTCTGCTGCTATATTGCAGTGTTCCACGGGGACGTGTCCCCCAGGGTCGGGTGCGCGCACCCTCGCACCCGGGACGGGGAGTCTCTTGGGGGTGCGTTTCCCCACGCACCCTTTTTGGGGAGTCTTGGGGAGACGCAAGGGGGTGCGTTTCCCCAATGTGGGAGTCTAGACTCCCCAAGACTCCTCAAAAAGGGTGCTTCTGGGCGTCCCCCTTCAGTGTGGGAGTCTAGACTCCCCAAAAAGGGTGCGCCTGGGCGTCCCCCTTTAAATTTGTCTAATAAGACTTAAAAATTAAAATTCAAAAATTCAAAAATCAAAACCATTAATTTTTTTTTAAACTAAAATTAAAACTAAATAACTAAAACTTAAAAGTCTCAAAAAAAAAATTAAATTAAAACTAAATAACTAAAACTTAAAAGCCTAAACCTAAAAGTCATGAAAGGCAAAACTTAAAGTTAAAAGCTCATTTCATTTCAACCCAAAGTCATTTCCATTTCCACGCAGAGGCATTGAATGATGAATGATATCGATCAATGTATTTGAATATTTTATTATGATTTTTATTTTTGTTTTTCGAATCTCATGGTATGTATGAATAATAATTAATTCAATAATGAGACTTGTCACTTGAGTATGTCATATGAATGATGTATGTATCAGAATGAATGATGATGATGGATCAATGATTCAAATTTCAATTGTCTATTTAATATTTTTATGCTTTCATTATTGAACAATGAACAATGAATATGAACTTGAATTATATATATATATACCTTGGCGACTCCCCGCACCCCCGAAATTTCCCTAAAATTTGAGGGTACTCCCACACGTCCCCCCTGTGCGTCTCCCCGCACCGGAGTCTTGGTGGAACATTGCTATATTGTGCTCCCTTTACTGCCTTTGCGCTGGTACAACACCTTTGTGCCTCTCGCACTACTGCAAACCTCTTTGTGCCATCCTGCACTGTTGCAACCTCCATTGCACCTCTCGCACTGCTGCAACCTCTTTGTGTTGCCTGGGACTACTGCACTCTATCACTCTTTGCCGCTTCATCCGCATCCACTTCTACCAACATCCGCCATCTTGCTACTCTCACTTCGAGGCTCCTATAGCCAGGTATGATCCAAGAGTTTGGGTACCTCAAGGATCCTACCCCTCATCACCTGTAGTCCTCCTGATTACAGCTCGATGTCACCCCACCTCTTCTCTAGAGGTAAATGAGCTCTCATGGCACAATCATCATCATTATCTACCTACTTTTTCGTCTTCATTAGCACTGCCTTGGAGTCAGACGCCTCTCCCTTATTCTTATTCCTCGGACACTAGTTCGCATAATGGCCCAGTTCCCCACAGTTGAAGCACTTTATCTTTGAGAGGTCCTTTTTCTTCCTCTTCCCCTTCTCCCCCGCAGATGCTAGAGTTGCATCCTCTTCCTCCTCTTTCTTGACCCAGGCTTCTTTGCTGCCACTTCCCCTCTTGGTCAACCGTCTGATCTCGTCTTGGCGAAGAGTTGCCCACAATTCTTCCCAATTTGGAAGATTCGCTCTACCCAAAATGCTCTGAACGAATGTCTCCCACTCCTCGGAGACTCCGTTTAGGGCGGTCTTCACCATCAACTCTTGATCCAACGTGGCCCCTATGGAAGTCAGTTGGTCTCAGATCTCCTGAAACCTGCTAAGAAAGTGATCTACCTGCTCCCCCTTCCGCATCTGGTATGACCGCAACTGATTCTCGAGTAGCATCTTCCTCTGCACGGAAGTGCCTTGAGATAATGTCTTCAAGGTATCCCACATTTCCTTTGCCATCTCTTTCTTGGCAATATCCTGGACCACATGATCCTTAACCCCATTAGGGATTATGCGTTTCACCTTGGCCATCACATCCTCATACCTTTCATTGTCAGCTAGGTCGACTAAGATAGCCACAATTCTCAAGGCGAAGGCCTCGATGCAATGTCTATCTAGAACAGACAAGATCCTGGCCTTCCAAATGACAAAGTTGGACACCCTATCCATCCTGTCATGATCCCTCAGTCCATACATGGCCATCTCTCTGCTCTTCTTTTTCGACTCCTCTAAGTCTTTACTTCCCTCCTGGAAGTTCTCTGCTAGACTCTCTCTGAGTCTCAATTTCCCTTCTGGAAATCCTCCTGCCAATCGTCGAATCGCATCTCTTCGATCTCCTATGCACCTGCAACACTGATCTGGATTTCTTGGCTAGAAATCCACCTAGATAGCGACTTCCTTCTACCTTGGTCTTATCACGTTGGGTATTGTTCTACCTCAACAACAACAACACCCAACCAACTTCACACTCCACAATCTGCCCACAGCTTCCTATGCCCCAGCAACTGAAGAACTGAGCCTCTAGGCTCTGTGCAATCCCGACAGTGGCTGAATCACTCCACTAGCCAACTACATCACTCCTACTTGGCTGAGCAAGATGACATGGCTCTTCGTCAGCCACTTTTGCCTCTCTCTACTTCTGCATTGGCCCCTTCTCTGACTTGAACTGATGACGCAGGCCCTCTGCGTCAACCCTTCTCTGCTGCTTTCTACTTAGGAATAGCTTCTGTCACTTGGGACAATTGTTTTTGCTACAAATTCTCTGACTCAGCTGGTGCCTTCAGCTCTCCTGTGATCTACAACGCTCTGATACCATGTTGAAATTTCTAAATATTACCAATTAGAAATTTTATTTGTATTCTTTGGTTTATTTCACCTACATGTTTAGTTACTAACAGGTTATTTAACCATATAAACACTGAAATAAACACAATACACTCTCAACCATCTACAGATCAACCGCTAAAAGAAATTAACAAACACACAAGGAACACTGTTATTTTTAGAAAATCGTCCCCGAAAAAACCCAACTTGGGAAAGACGATGCAGCAGTTCTAAGGGTTTTATTATAAAGCATTTTTTCTTGAGTACACTGGGTGCCAAGCTGGCTCACCCTACAAAGACAAAAAAATCCAGCAGTAATACCTCTCTTTGGAAGCAGATATTCGAAAGTCTGCCCCACAAAACCCTCTCGAGCACAATCTGAGGCTCTGTGTCAGCCCTCTGAGGCTCTACGCAGCCTCTTTGGCCATCTGTGTCACCTCTGCAACCTTTGCGTGGATGACGCAAGCCCTTCTAGCCTCTGCACAGTCACTGTTGGCCTCTACGTGGCTCCCTTTGGCTTTGTGTCTGCCTCTCTACCTTTGCACTGGTCTTGCGGCACTATCTCTGCCTCTCTACCTCGTACTCACTACCCCTCGTTGCAACTTTGATCACTGATTCGATTTCTCTTAACAAACCCCGCTCTAGAAAATCGAATGACTGATCACTCTAGTGTATCTCTAACTGACCCTCAAGCCTCCTCTTATACTTTTTTTGTTGAGTCTTCAACAGCCGAGATTACATCTCCAATCAACAGCTAAGATTAGATTTGGCTTGATCCATGTCATTTAGAACCTTCTAACCCAGTTTTATTTTAATACCCATTAATATTCTTATTTTCCTAAGTTTAGACTTAGGAAACCATTAAAAATATTAATTATTTTAATATCTCCTTCACTGGGCAGAATTTCCCCAAACCATTTCTAGGTCTTGGAGATCTCATGTGATTTAGCCTCTCCACAAATTTTCATGGCTAGAGCACATCCGATACTACCCCAAAATCAACACATCGGTCCTCTACGTTGTTGGTGCTTGGCCTATTGCCCCTCATCTATTGCATTGCTGCAACATTAATTGTTGCCCATGACACTGCCACTGTCATTGCTACATCTATATTGCAGCTCCCTCTGAATATGCAGCATCATGCTGCCCATAACACTGCCACTGCGAACTATTGCACTGCAACCCCCTTTACTATCCACTTCTTCTATTGAAACGGATTCTCAAACACCCCCATCTTCTCCCTGAAATAATCAAACTTTGTTCTTCCTAGAGCCTTTGTGAGAATGTCTGCCACTTGTTCTCCACTGCCCCTCGTTGGGCACAGTCTCTGATAAAGTGACACCTGATGTCAATGTGCTTCGAACAATCATGAAAAACTAGATTCTCAGAGAGCTTGATGCAACTCTGATTATCACACAAAATATTGGTCACTTCCATCCTTCTCCTTAATAGATTCACAAGCAACTTCCTAAGTCATATGGCTTCACACGATGTTGTGCTAGCTGCCATATATTCAGCTTTAGCTGAGCTCAAAGCTACTGATTTTTGTTTCCTACAAGACCAGGAGGTCATCCCTGATCCAATATCGAAGCAATACCCAGTGGTACTTTTTCGATCTACTGAATTTCTAGCCCAATCTGCGTCAGTCAACCCACTCAGCCTGATTTCCTTGCATTGGGTGTACATTAGTCCATGCTCGACTGTTCCTCATATATATCTGAGAACATGCTTGGTTGTGGCCAAGTGCGCCCTCTTTGGTTCCACCATGAACTCACTGAGAGTGTTGACAGCGTAACAAATGTCTGGCCTGGTATTGACCAGATACATCAGGGATCCTATGAGCTATCTGTACAAGGTGGGATCGACTTCTTTATCTTCAGATGCATTAATCTTCTTCCAGATGCTAATCATTGGAGTAGCCATAGGTCTACAGTCCTACATTCTGAAGCTTTTCAGAATTTCTGTAGCATATGTCCTTGTCCAAGGAAAATTCCATCCTTCTACTACCAAACATCCAACCCCATAAAATAATGCATCCACCCCAAATCCTTCACGTCAAGTTCTGTAGCTAGGTTTTCCTTGCAATCTTTGATGACCCTGGATGAACTTGTTAGAAAAAGATCATGCACATATAACACCAGAATTAGAGGCCCATTCTCTACAATCAGATAGTAGAGGTTGGGATCTGTGTCACTCTTGACGAATCCCATCTTCTGCAAGTAACCATTAATTCAACTGTACCATGCTCTAAGCACTTGTTTAAGCCCATACAAGGCTTTTTCAACCTGCATACAAGAGATTTCTTCTCATATGTCTCAAAACCCTCTGGTTGTTCAATATAAACTTTCTTCTATCACCCCGTTCAAGAACGTAGTCTTGACGTCCATCTAGTGAATCTCTCACCCAATTTGTGCTGCAAGGGATCTCACAGGTCTAGTAGAAGTATACCTGGTTACTGGGGTGAAGGTCTCTTCGTAGTCTATCCCTTCCTTCTACCATACCACTTACCACGAACCTAGCTTTGTATTTTTCCACCCTACCATTTGCAACATATTTGACCTTGGAGATCCATCTCAAACCTACAACTGACCTGTCCTAAGGCCTAGGCACCACTTCCCAGACATCATTGGCCATTACAGAACTGTATTCCTCCACCATAGCATCTACCCATACTTGATGCCAAACGGCAGCCTGAAAACTAGAGGGTTCTCCAACCTAAGCCACCAAGGCTTGGTACCTATCTAGTTGTCTATGTTGCCTTTTCTCATGCCTAGGAGCTCCAACGAAATCCTCTACATCCTATAGTATCTATCGAAGCTCCCGACTCATTCTGCCACTGGTAGTGGGTAGATCTATTTGCTCCTCCTCTCCCTGAGACTCCACCTGTTGTGATACCTCTGCAATTTTGTCTTTAAGAGAAATAATGGTGTTGGTTTCTGCTGGTCGAAGTGGCTGGACCAATGGATCATCCTTTAACTGTTCTTCAAAAGGCATTTCACGAGATTTCCTGAAAGCTTTGTCCTCCATGAACTTTACATCCCATCGAACTACGATCTTCCTATTTCTCGGAAGATAGACTCTATATGCCTTAGCATTCTCGCTATATCCCACTAGATATCATTTTTCTGTAGTTTGATCCAATTTCTTCCTCTTTTCTTTGGGTATATGGCAATATGCCAAACTCCCAAATATTTTGAAATGACTCACCTCAGGCTTCTTACCGGTGAAGACACTCTCCGGAGTAATCTTACCTAATGCCTTATGAGGAGTCCTATTCTGGACATACAATGTTGTGCTACATGCTTTTGCCCATAGAAATTTGGGCATATCCTGATCATACAACATCGCCCTTGTTGCTTCAACAATAGTCTTGTTCTTCCTCTCTTCTACTCCATTCTACTCCAGATTATAAGGAGTTGTCTATTCTCTTTTGATGCCTTCCCTTACGCAGAAATTAGTGAAGTCCTTATCAATGTATTGTCCACCATTGTCTGAGCGCAACAATTTTATCCTTTCTTATCAGATTCTCAAGCAAAGCCTTTAACTCTTTGAATCAATCAAAAACCTCATCCTTGGTTTTTAGAAAGTAGATCCAAGTCTTCTTGGAATGGTCATCAATGAAGGTGACAAAGTATTCGGCACCACTAAGAGCTTTTGTGGACATGTGTCCGGAGATATCTGAGTCTATCAATCCCAAAACACTCTTAGCCCTACTGTTACTTTTGGAATAAGCTGCTTTGGCGTACTTGCCTAATGCGCACCCTCTGCATACATTGCCTCATTTGGTACTCAACTCTCGAACTCCTGTGATGGTTCTTCCGAGAATTCTTAGAGCCTCATGGTGCAAATGTCCCATCCTCTTGTGCCATAGTTCATTCAAATCCTTTTCTCCATTGTTGCCTATCAGTGCCATTTGATATCCTAGCTGTAACTTATACAAGTTGTTACTTCTGACTCCAATTTGGGCCTTCTTTTTCCAACTCGAATGTTTGATATATACTTTCATCCCAATGAAGAAAACATCATAGCCCTTGTTTTGTAAATGAGATATAGAGAGTCAATTCATCCTCGATCTTAGCACATTGGTCGCTTGAAGCCGATCCCCAACTTCTGTTTGAAAGACTATAGTACCTCTCCCTACGGGAATACATTTTGACTTATTTCCCATGGTGATTTGGAAGTTCATTTGTTCTTCCTGATAGCTCGAAAAAAATTCTCGTATTCCTGCCATGTGTGTAGAGGCTCCACTATCAATATACCAAACCTCAGATGAAGCAGAGCCAATGTTTTTAAAACCGGAACCGGTGATCGGACCGGTCCACCTAATGAACCGGTTTACCGACCGGAACCGGTCTAACCGGGACTGGTTTGGTCTAAACGAACCGGTTTTAAAAAAATACATTAAATAATAAATTTATAATGAAACAAAACTATTTTTAAGATGTAAAACCATGATTCCAAGCCAATAGAGACAAAATATGCAAAGTTTGCTCATTTATATACCATGTAAAGGTGAATATATCAAAATGGCATCAAGTACAATACATATATAGTCTTGACTCCTTCAAGTATGGTGACTGTACTCTTGGTAACATACTTTCCAAAATAGGCCTAAAACACCTTCAAACAACTCGGTCTTGGTTCTTATACTATTGAACTTCTTCACTGGATTTTAGGACTGCTTCAAGTCCACAAAAGAGACATTACAAACCTAGATTTGGTCACTCTGTAATGGTGCTCAGAACTCAGAATTTCAATGTCTGAGGTGACACGTAGCTCAGGTTTTAAGGACAATTTTCAGACCTTAAATTTTGAGTGTAGAACTTAGCTCTTCCTTCTAATGATCTCAGCCTTGTACAGGTTACTTACCTAGCCTCTCGGTCCTTCAAAGTAGTGCCTCAAGGGCCTCTGTCTTCCTTGCTCAGGCTTGCGGCCTAGTCAGAGGACTCAGGGAAATAGGCCCAAAACTATATTCAAGCTTTCTTCTAGGAGCTTGGTCCTATGGAACTAGCTTCTTTCACTTGTTTTGAAGTCCTCTACTACTGTTGTGACCTTCCAACTGCCCTTATAGGAAGTAGTCAATGTGAATAGGATAAAATTTGCAGGATGGAGAGGCATTTTAAAGCCTCAAGGTATTTCAGTGACTGCGGTAAGAGGACCGAGGCTAGAGAAGGACAACATAAATATGTACCATATCTACTAAATTTGAAAGGCTGAAGTCTCAAGGCTAGAGATAAGTAATCACAATGAAAAAAGCAAGTTAGTAGATTTAATCTAGAATGCACAATGAAACTATAACAAGAACAAGTTAGAAACTTTGAGTTAGATTCTAAGAGCTAAGTTAGTGAGAGCAAGAAACACAAAAGATCCTCCCTTTAAGTAAGGAGGGGGATACCATGGAACCAAGTTCCAACTTCCAAGCTCCCTCAAGCAAGAAGATCAATTTTATTATTAGAATTACAAGGAGAGGAGCTTTGATAGTGAGAAAGGCTCTAAATCCTTGAGGAAGTTACAAATTTTGGATCTAAACGAGGTATATCCTTCCTCAAGTTACAATGAGATAGAGATAGATTTTAAGGCAAATACCAATGGAATCTATTGAAATGTTTGACAGAAACCTCCTCCAATTAAGTCGTTACAAATACAACCCTAAAACGCTACAGACCTTTGCTGCCCATGGCCAGCACAAGATGAGACAAAATGGTGTGCCTAAAACCGGCCGGTTTGATACAAACCGGCCGGTTTTGTCCTAAACCGGCCGGTTTTCACCGGTTAGGGCCAAAAACTGGCGAAATGGGCTTCCCAACCGGGTTTTTAGGCCGGTTCTGACCGGTGGCCTTACTAACCGGCCGGTCAGACCGGTAACCGGTTTTTGTGGCCGGTTTTAAAAACACTGAGCAGAGCTTGCTAAGAAAGCAACTTCTTCTTCTAGTCTGGAAGCTAACATAGAATATTTGTGATCCATATTTTTCATACTTTCCTCTTTCTCGAGAGAACTGCATGAGTCCTTTTGAGTTTTTGACCGAGCATCATTCTCCCGACTCATTGCAAATTCTCTAATCTTTTGCCTGATCTCTACTCTGATACCATGTGAAAATTTCTAACATGAAATTCTACTGCAATAACTGATTTATTTCTCCTACTTAAATAAGTTATTTACAAAACCCTTCAGTAAACATCAAAATAAATTCTACTGCAGCTGTCATATAATAACATAGAGAAAATAACAGTGATATACAAGCACAAGAATCAATCAAATCAACACAATTATTTTTGGATTGTCCCCGGAAAAACCCAATGCGGGAAAACCGGTGCAGCAGATGAGGATTTATTTATTATTCTTTAGCAACAATCTCTTTACAATGAACAATTTGACAGAATATAGAGAAACCTCTAAGAGAAACACCTGAGACAATTTTTCCCCTTGCTCTAGAGGGGAATTCTAACACCCCAGAGACCCTTCAGCCTTCACTGCGTCACTTCTGCGTGAGGACTGCGTTCCTTGCCGCGCTATCTCTCTAATCTTCCCTCTGATGCTCTGCGTTACCTCCTCCTTAGTCTCTGACTGATTCTGATGCCCTCCTCTTCCTTCACCCTACAACTCTCCCTCTGAAATCAAACTCCTCCTTGAGAATCAATTTCCCTCGAGTTACTGAGTATTTACCCGGTGTGTCTCCAAATGACTCTCAAGTCTTCTCTTATACTTTTCCTGTTAATGATTCAACGGCAAAGATTAATTCCCTAATCAACGGCTAAAATATTAAAATAGACTTGATCCTCATCTCTTAGAAGCTTCTCACCCATATTTTTATTAATACCCATTAATATTTTTAGTTTCCTAAGTTTAGACTTAGGAACCCCATTAAAAATATTAATTATTTTAATAACTCACAATCCAGGTGGAATTTCTCCAAACGATTTCTGGGTTTTGGAGATCTAATGTATTCTAGCCCCTCCACAAAACATTGGAGCTAGAGCAGATCCGATGCTACCCAAAATCAATATACAATTCAAACTTCACTTGTATAACTTTCTTCAAACACTTTGTCAACACTCAGGTTGCAATTTCCATAAAAAATATACTCAAAAAATTGCATTCACTCAGCAAATAGAATTCTGATTTTTAATGAACAGCAACACGTATGACAAATTCTGAACTCCTAAATCAGCAAATAACTCAATAAACCATGAAATTTTACTCAAAAGTTTTAGACAAAAATCCTCGGAAAAACCCCAGAGGGAAAACCAGTGTGTGAGAGGGAGGATTTTATTATTTAGCTTCAGCAATCAATGTTTACACAGCAGAATATAACCCAGCAAAGAAATTACAAAGTCTGTAACACATTTTGATTTTGATGACTTAATGAGAAAACTACAGTATCTGTATCTTACTATCTTGTCTTTCTCCTACTAGATCCTTGATGAATTGAATATGTATTATGATTTATCATTTATTGTATTTGTATGCATAATGTTACTTTGTAAAACTTGCATCTAGATGAAGATCTATGTTTGAAAATTGAAATCAATGAATTTGTATCATGAATGAGAATTTCTGTAAGAAATATATATATATATATATATATATATATATATATATATATATATATATGTATAACGTATCCGAATGTATCATGTTCCGGGCGGTCATTGTATCTGTATCCGACACTCGAATCCCCTTATCCGTCAAATCCCAAATGCCTATGTCAGGTGACTTAGTTACAGACTAATCTCAAATTTTGAGTCACGAAACAACCCCCAAATAAGCTATAAAGCCTGCCTCGAAGTGTGTGCCCTCCGCTCTCCAAATCGGACAGCCTGTATGGACTATACAGACACCATAACAGCACCAAAACTACCTTGAAATGTGTGCAAACAGTTGTATGATACAGCACTTTTCTCATAAATGTTAAATTTGGACAACTAGGTCCAAACTCCATGTTCTGATGCTCAGATTAAGAGGCTAATATTTTTGTTGGATTCCTCTTTCTGAGAGGTGTAAAATCCATATAAAAATAGTCTTAATCCGATGAGCAGAACTTATATTTTGAATTTATTATTCTTAATAAATTATATGTGCAAGGTCGGCCAGTAGGCTCACATGCCCAAAAGATGTGTCACACACCCTCATTGATGGATATAAATACAGGAAAAGTTGGAGAGAATTTCACAACAACACAACTCACATCTTCCTCTCTCATCCTAAAGCGTACGAGCTACCTGGAGGACGAATT
>APFE030687431.1:41753-92976 GCA_000404065.3 Pinus taeda
ACTGATTTGGGACTAGTGGTACGCACTCTGAAACTGACTTCGGGTCAGTGGAGAATGGTATGAGACATTCTCGATACCAGTGTGATACTCTGTGATGATCAGAGT
The DNA here is from genome assembly GCA_000404065.3 of Pinus taeda. Classification (NCBI taxonomy): domain Eukaryota; kingdom Viridiplantae; phylum Streptophyta; class Pinopsida; order Pinales; family Pinaceae; genus Pinus; species Pinus taeda. The sequence continues at coordinate 41,859 of APFE030687431.1, forward strand.
GGGATTCGTATGACTGAGAATCCTGTGTTCCACGACTGATCCAAGCATATCAGGTACCACTTTATCTGGGATATGGTACAGCGAGGCGCCGTAAGGCTCGATCATATAGGAACTGATGAGCAGGTCGCGGATATTCTCACTAAGTCCCTGGGGAAGGTCAAGTTCCTAACCTTCCGTGAGAATCTTGGTGTCGTGGAAAGACCCTATAATGTGGGTCCTGTTGGACGATGAGCTCTGGGAGCTCTGGGGGCTTTGGGGATATTATTGAGCTGGTTCGCCACTCATTTATCTGTGCCCCGTATGCATCCTACCCATTGAGTTCAGGGCTCATGGGAAGTACCTCTCATTTGGCCAATGAGGTGTGGAAAAGCTAGAGACTATTAGCAAAGACTGATGGACGCATCAGAGATTGCCGTACTCTCTATCTAGGATGGCATGGTCCAACCACTTGATCTGGGATCAAGATTTGTGAGGTCTGGGACCTCTGGACTGATTATGTCAGTCGGGGGATGATGTCTTTGTGACTGACCCACTTCTGTTCTGAAATAAAGAAGCCAGCAAAGCAAGTTTTGGCGGGATGACTCACGATGTTGATTGCACTAAATGGAGTTCTCCCTAGTTGAGAGGGAGTGTTAAATTTGGACAACTAGGTCCAAACTCCATGTTCTGATGCTCAGATTAAGAGGCTAATATTTTTGTTGGATTCCTCTTTCTGAGAGGTGTAATCCATATAAAAATAGTCTTAATCCGATGAGCAGAACTTATATTTTGAATTTATTATTCTTAATAAATTATATGTGCAAGGTCGGTCAGTTTTGTCATGTAGGCTCACATGCCCAACAGATGTGTCACACACCCCCATTGATGGATATATATACAGGAAAAGTTGGAGAGAATTTCATCACAACTCAACTCACATCTTCCTCTCTCATCTTAGAGAGTACGAGCTACCTAGAGGACGAATTTCAGCCACACGTGGGAAGGACGAAGAGGATAGACTTTACGGATTTTCTGCTGCTAGGGTTTTTGCTGCTAGGGTTTAGCAGAAAGTTTGACCAGCGTTGACTTTGGTCAACACTTGGTCCAATCAAGCTGAAAATTGGTGGAAAGTTCGATTTTTGAAGGCCGTACTAGCTGGCACAAAAATCGAGGTCAAAGGGTTGACCGTTTTGCTGATGCGTTGACTTTTAGCTTGCTGGCCCTGCGTTGACTTTTCAGGACAGTGTTGACTTTTGTAGAATTGACTTGGGTTGACTCATCTACTGGTTGGAGGGTTGTTGTGACACATCTGGGCTGGCTGACCAAAGGAGACTTTGCTGGTTGAAGCATCCTGTTGACCGCCGAAACGAACACACATTTTTCCTGTTTCTGATTTGTCTTCTGTAAGATCTGCTTATATGCTCTATCTGCATTTTGCTTAACTTCTTGTATGATTGCTGTGAGAAAAGTGAAATTGCTCTTAGCATAGAACATCTTCAAAACTTTACAATAAAATCGTGCCACTTCTCTACCTTTATATTTGTGCCCTTGACCACTGTATAGAGTTCTTATACTCAATTGTACGGTCTGCACTTAATCTCACACTACCTTGAGATTCATGCCAGCACTCTTGTCTTGGAATTTGTGCCACTTGACTGCTATACTCAGCAACTCGTCTTACTTCCTTCTGTTCGACCTCTCTCCCTTCTCATGAGTCTCTCACTCAACAATTGGAATGAACTTCTCCTTGGGATTCATGCCACTATAAAGCTAAGAGAAGGATGTCCATTGCCATTCCTCCTAGCCTCAAACATCAAGGATTAAGATTTAATCTTGGGCTTCTTTGAAGAGAATTAATAAAAATAAAAACTAATAAATTCAAGAGACACAGAAACATTGGCGGAAAAAGCATTAAGCCTCAATGTATTGTGCTCACAAATAATGATAATGATACAATATAAATACCTCAAGATTATGTCTCAAGATAGTTCGTCTATCTTGGACACACAATATCTTTGGTTGAGTGAATATCTCAACCACACACCAATCTAGGAGCTTAACTAGTTGGAGAGAATCTCTCAACCAACTAGACCTCAACAAACTCCCAAGTATGAGGAACATACTCATTCTAGTATTTGATCAGTACATCAAAGACAAGTAGGAATTATAATTTCAGGTTTCATAATTTTATTATTTTGTAAATATTTTGGACTTACTGATTGTTTTATGTGAGGATGAGGCTAACATTCCCCCCCTCAATCATAAGTCCAAAGTAAAAGCCTGGTACCATCCCCAAGTCTTCATGTTGAAATCATTCAACTGATCCTCAATGAAGATTTCCCTGAAAAACAGCCAAAATTGAATGCCGTAAAAACTCAGATATGAAGAAAGCACACCAAGAGAAGTGAATCAATTGCAAGTCTGATACAACCCTGAAAATGCTTGATAACTCAATCAAAGGCAAAAGGATCCATTTATCCTTTGCTTGGTCCAATGACCATCCAAGTGAACAAAAGAATGTCCACAAATTGCGGCATCCCAGTCGCTTTCCCAATGGAAAATTTCAATGCCCGCTTGCAAATTGTGTTGTTGTCAATGCTGAAATTTCTAAGTTTACTTAGTTTAGAAACCCTTCATGCACTTTTTCTGATTTACTCCTACCTAGTTGTTATTTTTCTTTAACAATTTATTGACAAAGTAAATACTGAAAATAAACACCAGTGCATGCTCAACATATTACAGATCAACAACTAAAAGAAACAAGAACAAACACACCACATGACACCATTATTTTTGGACCAATGTCCCCGGAAAAACCCAATGCGGGAAAACCGATGGAGCTATCTGAGGGTTTTCTTAGCAAGCAATATCAGGGTACAATCTGGGTGCCAAAATTGGCCTACCCAATAGAGAATTTCCTTAATAGTTATACCTCATAGTTTGAGAGAAATCTCCTGGCTGAAACCCCGGAAAATCCTTCCGGCAGCTTCTCAACACAAAATTGCTTTGCAACCCCAGCATCTGCCCAATCTAGACTGCGTCAGCCCCTCTCTGTCTCACGCTGGCCCTTCTTGGCCTGCGTAAGCCCCAGGAGGCCATGCATCAGCTTTTTGGGCCTCTACGTCAGACACGCTGGCCTCTCTGGTGCTCTGCGCAGCACTTGGCTGCCTCTACGTGGCCCTACGTGAGCCCTTGTTGGCTCTGCGTCACTCTCCTTGGCTGTTGCACTACTCTCCCAGCACAATCTCTACCTTCTCTATTTCTCTGTACCCAATGCCCCTTAGCTGCTCTCCCGATCACTGATTCTATCTCTCTTAGCAAACACCGCTCTAGAGAATAGAATGACTGATCACTGTGATGTTTTCTCCAAGTGACCCTCAAGCTTCCTCTTATACTTTTCCTGTTGACATCTCAACGGCCAAGATTAAGTCCCTAATCAATGGCTAAGATTAGATTTGGCTTGATCCATGTCTTTTGGATCATTCAAACACAGATTCATATTAATACACATTAATATTTTATTTTCCCTAAGTTTAGACTTAGGGACTCCATTAAAAATATTAATTATTTTAATATCTCTTGATCTGTTTAGAATCTACCCAAACCCTTTCTGGATATTGGAGATCTCATGTGCCCCAACCTCTCCACCAAATTTCGTGGCTAGAGCACATCTGATGCTACCCCAAATCAACACTCCCTCTTAGTGAGGACTGAGCTCTAGCAATACTCCTAACTGAGTATTACTCTGATCATCTAGCATCGGTACCTATGCTAATGCTAGGCATTCCTGCCCAACATCCTCTGCATTGTTGCCTCCTGTATTGTTGCCCATGGTTCTATCACTGCCACTGCTGCATCTGTACGACAGCTCCCTCTGCAACCGTGTTGTTGTTGGTCCTTTCTCCCAACACTACATTCGCATTGCACCTCCTCTCATCATGTTGCATTGTGATGTCCACTGCTGCACTGCAACTCAGTGACTGAGAATTAACCGATCTCCCAACTGACCTCCCTGTTGGGCTAGAAACACCCACTGATTTTGAAGCTCTCTCTACTGCTGACAAGTGATCCCTCTCTCTGACCTTTGCGTTGCTGCAACAACTCCCTGTATCTCGCATCGTTGCACACCTCACTATGCTTTCCTGCACTGATGCAACACTCCAGTGCCTCTCACACTGCTGCAGCCTGCTAGCTCTGTGTTGTCTTGGGACTCCTGCACTGTAACTCTCTCTGCCGCTCCATCTGCATCCATCTCTACCCACTCAGTCAGTCCTGCTACTCCTTGTCAGGGCTCCCGTAGCGAGATCTAATCCAAGAGGCTGGGTACCTCAAGGATCTTGCCCTTCATCGCCTATAGTCCTCCTGACGACAGCTGATGTCTCCCCACTTTCGCTCAAGTGGTGTGTGTGCACTCATGGCACAGTGATCGTCTGTCAAAACTTCCTTCTTTGCCCGTGCTGGCACTACCTTAGTCTTGGAAGACTCTCCCTTACTTTACTTCCTTGGGCACTGGGTCGCATAATTGACCCATCTCCCCACAGTGGAAGCACGATCTTTCTTCTTCCGCCTCTCCTGCTTTCCCTCAAATGCTAGGGTCACATCCTCCTCCTCCTGCTTGACCTTGATTCCTTTGTTGTTGCTACCTGTCTTCGACTGTCGTCTGATCTCTTCCTAGCGAAGAGCTGCCCACATCTCATCCCAAGGTACGAGAGTTCCTCTTCCTAGGATACTCTAGACAAACACTTCCCAATCTTTTGAGACAGCATTCAGGGTTGTCCTCACCATAAGTTCTTGATCCGGTGTCGCTCCTACAGCAGTCAACTAGTCTCAAATCTCCTTCAGTCATCCGAGGAAGGTGTCGATCGATTAACCCTTCTTCATCTGATACGACCTCATCTAGTTCTCGAGTAGTGTTTCTCTGCACATAAGTATGTTGGTACAGGTTCTTGAGAGCCTCCCACATCTCAACTGTCGTTTCCTTCTCAACTATATGTGGTACCACATGATCTTTGACACCATCAAGGATAATGCACTTGGCCCTCGCCATCGCCTCTTCGTACTTGTCGTTATTATTAGGGTCAACTAGGATAGCTATAACCTTCAAGGCGAAGTTCTTGACACAATTCCTGTCAAGCACTGATAAGATTTTGACCTTCCAGACTACGAAGTTCGATGCTTCGTCCAGTCTATCCTGGTCTCTTACCCCGTATAGTGCCATGACGCTCCTCTACTTCCCTCCTGGAAGTTCTCTGTTCGACTCCTCTAAGTTTCTACTTCCCGTTTGGAAGTTCTCTTCTGGACTCCCTTTGAGTCCTGATTTCCCTCTTGGAAATCCTTCTGCTGCTTGTCGAGATGCCCCCTACTCTGATCGTCTTCTGCAACTGCACTGCTAATCCAAGTTCCTTGACTAGAAACCCTCGGTAACAACTCCTCTGGCCCTACTCTATCAGGTACTATTCTGACTACAGTACCTCACTAGCTCCACTCTGCAATATTTCTGTAGCCTTCTAGACTCCAACAATTGCCTCTCTGTGAACTGCGTCAGCCCCTCTCTGCCTCACACTGGCTCTTTGTCAGCCCCTCTATGCCTCAAGCTGGCTCTGCGTCACCCCAGATGAGTTTCCATCAGCCCTAGGATGCCCTGCATCAACCCTCTGGCCCTCTGCGTCAGCAACACTAGCCTCTCTGAGGCTCTGCACAGCTCCTGTCTTCTTCTGTGTGGCTCTGGCGGGCTTTGCGTCACACTTCTTGGCTTCTGCGCTACTAGAAACAGATTTTGTCACCTCGGGACAGCTATTTTTAGTTGTTATTGCTCCGCTCGGCTAATGTTTTTTAGTCTTCATGTGATCTGCAATCACGCTCTGATACCATGTCGAAGTTTCTAAGTTTACTTAGTTTAGAATCCCTTCATGCATTTTTTCTGATTTATTCCTACATACTTATTATTTTTCTTTAATAAGTTATTTACAAAATAAATACTGAAAATAAACACCAATGCATGCTCAACATATTACAAAACAACAACCAAAAGAAACAAGAACAAACACACCACATGATACCATTATTTTTGGACCAATGTCCCCGGAAAAACCCAACGCAAGAAAACCGGTGCAGCTATCTGAGGGTTTTCTTATTAAGCAATATCATAGTACAATCTGGGTGCCGAAATTGGCCTACCCAACAGAGAATTTCCTTAGCAACTATACCTCACAATTTGAGAGAAATCACCTAGCTAAAACCCTGGAAAATCCTTCCAACAGCTCCTCAACACAAAACTTCTCTGCAACCCCGATGTCTGCCCAATCTGGACTACATCAGCCCCTCTCTGTCTTAGCCCCTCTCTGTCTCATGTTGGCCCTTCTTGGCCTGCGTCAGCCCCAAGAGGCCCTGTGTCAGCTTTTTGGGCCTCTGCGTCAAACACGCTGGCCTCTTTGGTGCTCTGCGTAGCACTTGGCTACCTCTGTGTGGCCCTACGTGAGCCCTTGCTGGCTCTGCATCACTCTCCTTGGTTGTTGCACTGCTCTCCCAGCACAATCTTTTCCTTCTCTGTTTCTCTGTACTCAATGCCCCTCAGCTGCTCTCCCGATCACTGATTCTATCTCTCTTAGCAAAGCCCGCTCTAGAGAATAGAATGACTGATCATTGTGGTGTCTTCTCCAAGTGACCCTCAAGCCTCCTCTTATACTTTTCCTGTTGACATCTCAACGGCCAAGATTAAGTCCCTAATCAACGGCTAAGATTAGATCTAGCTTGATCCATGTCTTTTGGACCATTCTAACACAGATTCATATTAATACACATTAATATTTTATTTTCCCTAAGTTTAGACTTAAGGACTCCATTAAAAATATTAATTATTTTAATATCTCCTGATCTGTTTAGAATCTGCCCACACCCTTTCTGGGTGTTGGAGATCTCATGTGCCCCAACCTCTCCACCAAACTTCGTGGCTAGAGCACATCCGATGCTACCCCAAATCAACAATCAAACTTTCAGTATGACAAACATCAATTCCCCCCTTCATCAGCTGAAAGGAGAGACCATAACCATCTGCATTTGTTTTTTAACTCCCCCCCTTAAGATGTAGGAGAGTTTTATTGATGTACTTCCCCTTTCAAGTGCATGAGAGTACCATTGTTTCACTATTAACTGAAATATTTGTCTTCATGTGAGATTGAATTCTATGGTAAAACATATACAATCGCTTGATTGTAGATGTTCCCAAGGATCAATCCATGGATAATTGATCTTCAATCTAGCTTGTTGGTTTTGCTTGCAACATCTTTCGGACGAGTGATTTTTCTTGCCACAATGGTGACAAGGATGGAGATCAAAAGAATGATCTTCCATATGACTTGTTCTTTGACAATGTGGCATTTTGGTTTTTCTTCAACTTTCCCATTGTTTTCTGATGTTACTTGATCAAGAAATCCTCTAGTGATGAACTTGATTGATTTTGAATAATCAAGAATATGCAAATTGTTGTCATCTTTGTCATATCCTAAACCACGTCGATTTTTGTTACATTGGATTTCCTCCCACGATTTGATGATTGGCTTGGAAAAAGAAAGTTGAACTTGATTATGTACAACTTCTACACTTGAAATCGTATCATTGAGTGGCTTGGAATCATCTTTATCAACATTGTATGGTTAAATGGCTTGGAAACATAACTCTTTTATTGTAGCTCATCACATTGTCGTTGTGATTCAAGTTGGAGAAATTCAATGGTCTCATGTGCATAATATAGATGTCTTTTAATATTAGCAAGAGTGGCTTTGCTAATTTCCACTATGTCTTGAGCAGTGGATAGTATTAGATTGTTCTAGACTCTAACAATTGAATACTTTGCTCCATTTGAACTCGCTTGCTTGGACTCGCGCTCGCTTGCTTTTTAATACTTGCTTGATTTTCACACTCACTTTATTTCTTGAACTCGCTCGCTTGATTTCTTGAACTAGCTCACTTGACTTTAGATTTGTGCCTTGCTTCTTTCAATTTCACTCTCACTTGATTTTGTTTTAACATGCTTAGGGTGTCAACTACCACCGGAAATGCACCCAAGTTAATGATTTTACAAGAAGTAGATGACGAGTTCAAATGACTTCTTATGACTTTTAAAGAATGCAACCCCCTATCAATTTGACTTACTGACTAGATTGGGTGTCAGGATCAACTGAGAATGCACCCTTGTTGTTACAACATGACAATGACAACTTCATCATTGTGAGCTTTACTTCACTATTTAGACAACTTTACATTAAAGGACTCTTAAATCATTTTACACAAGGACTTCTAACTCTTTACATTTTCACTTACACCCTTCACCACACACCAAGCAAGGGCATAAATTGCCATATGTTTAAGCATATACTAATCCTTTATAAGGACTCTCTAACCCAAAATTAATGACATTGTTTCTCAACATTTGAAGTGAGCAACCATCATTCAATTTTGTGGCCCATGTAGCCATCCAACAAGCGCCAGAGCTTATCCATATTTATTATTGCAATGGAAACAACTTTGTCATAAAGAAAGAAATTATACCTTTATATTATCATGCCCTTCTCGTTAACCAATGAATGTTGTTGCATTTCTCCTTGACAATTCAACATTATTGCAACTCCTCTATTACGCAGAATGCAGCATCCTCTTTAAAAGAAATGGTCGCTTCTTCACACTAGGGTGATGACTTAGTGTTCAACCACACGTCCTCTACATGCAATCCAGGCAGATGCGTTCCACGCAGTCCATGTGTTGGTCCTCTAGTCAGGTTCTTCGCACAATGTTGATCTCCACATTGGCTATTCTTCTATAGACTGGATGCTCCTATTTGGCTACATTGGCACAAAAAATTGCAGTGATCCCTTCAAACACCTCACATTCAGCATCTCCACGTGGCAGGTTCACGGATGATTCATTTTTGCAAGCTCCACAAATGATTCCCCACAGTGGACACAATTTGGCTCAACACCAGTTTACAATACTTCAAAAGGGACCCACATGCTCATCTCTGCATAGTTAACACAAATTTTACTTCAGCACTTCTCAAAGGTAGCTCCACACATTTAGTATCAAACAATGGCTTCAAACAACATTCAACACATCATTAACCTACTTAGGAATCAAGAATTCTTCGACCACAATCTTATCCAAGCCCTAGAAACAATCTTATGTTTCTAGGTACCATTCAACCTTTTTCAATATTCCCTCAAGTATGCACAGCTCCAATACCCACTCCATGCATAGTTGTAGAGTCACTTAACATCACGACTATCAATGTTTGTGCTCTTAAGAGAAATTAATCTCCTTGAAGAATCGATTCATTTTTAAATGCAGCATAAATCAGAGAACTCCAATCAACATATCCTTCATACATTCAAGCTTCCTCTTCAATATTAGGCCAAACAAACCATAAGCACACCAAAACAATGTCAGCACAATTTCTGCACACCTGTTGCAACAATTTTCGTTCCCTTGACAATAACTAAGGTATTTCACAAATGGTTGCCTTGATCACAGGTGCATTTAGAACGCTGAAGATAATTAAATTAAATAAATAAATAATTCAAGGCTTGGGATTTTTCCTGGTACCACGTCCAACTGCAAATGTGGAACAATGCCACTACCAAAACTATAACATAATGCAACCATTGCACAAATACAAGGCGCAGGGTGACAAATTCGTTGTTCTAAACATAAGGCAACTTGCTTGGTCGACCATCCTTTCAAGCTTGATCTTACAGTGTTGTGCGATCCGACTTTACTTGGCTTGCTCCAAACATTGTACACAACCCAGCAATGTTCCTGTCGCATCTACTAAATGGTTGAACGGTGGAAACACTGTTGCGGTTCTACCTATCACAGAGTCTCGCCTTGGCTCACTGTTGCACAACTGAATAGGCATTCCATCCTCGTGTGAAAATTCTATCACTGCAGCAACTATTTTACTTTTCCTACTTATTTCATCATAAGTTATTCATGAAATTAATTCAACAAACAATAAAATAAATATTGTTGCAGATATCACATCGAAATACAGAAACAAAAATATGCACACATTGACACAGTTATTTTAGACTAATGTCCCCAAAAGAACCCAATGTGGAAAAACTGGTGCAGCAAGGGAGGATTTTATTATTTAGCAATTTGCTTGTACAATAGGGTGCCAAACTGGCTTACCCACAAAGAGACAAACTTCCAGCACTTCCCTAAACCCAGGGTAGGCCCTAATGACCTTTGCTACAGCCTGAAACCCTCTGCGTCAGCCTACTGAGGCTCTACGCAGTGTCTCTGGGCTTCTATGTCACTCCTACAACCTTTGCGTGGATGACGCAGGCCCTTCTGGCTCTGCGCAATCTCTGTTGCCTCTCCGTGGCTTCCTCTGGCTCTGTGTCTACCTCTTCTGCGTTGACCTCTCGTCTCTCTGTTCCGTACATGCTGCCTCCTGACTGCTCTCCAGACCACTGGTTCAATTTCTCAACAAACCCCGCTCCAGAAATTGAACTGACTGGTCTCCCTCAGTGTGTTCTACAAGTGCCCCTCAAGCCTCCTCTTATACTTTTTTTGTTGACATCTCAACAGCCGAGATTAAGTCCCTAATCAACGGCTAAGATTAGATTTGGCTTGATCCATGTCTTTTTGGACCATTCTAGCAAAGATTTATATTAATACACATTAATATTTTATTTTCACTAAGTTTAGACTTAGGGACTCCATTAAAAATATTAATTATTTTAATATCTCCTTATCTGTTTAGAATCTGCCCAAACCCTTTCTGGGTATTGGAAATCTCATGTGCCCCAACCTCACAACCAAATTTCGTGGCTAGAGCACATCCGATGCTACCCCAAATCAACACCTCAGCTCACAATGATCGCTCCACTGTGAAAAATCAAAACACCACGACCTTGCCTCACAATTATCGTTGCATTGTGAAAAACCACCACGGCCTCAACAAATAACAATCAACCAGGTTCAATTCCTCATCCGCTTGCTACTTCTTCCCTTCAATCCAGTGTTATAAAAATTAAAAAATTAAAAAAAAAAAAAAAAAACGAACTAGCATGGACATTAATGATGGTGAAGACTTACCACAAGAGGTTTCAGAATCCTCCGTATGTAGGATTCAACAATTAAAATGCCTCCTGGCATCTTTTTTATTGCGAGAACCATTGGTTTATACATTATATCTGAAAACTATAAGCGTACTGGGAAATCAATCTTAACTTTTCTCCATCCGCGAATTGTGGTAGTCTCAAATTTCTTCCAGTTGAGGAAGGAGCCCAGTGTGTCTCTATATCACTGTGATGTGAAATATAGTCCTCTAACAACCCTTTCTCTTGAATTAAATCAATAATTTCAGTTTCCTCTCTCACCTTAGCAAAAGAAATTCTAAAGACCCACGATCACATATTCGCAGGCCAAATTGTTATACAGATAATCAAATAAATTCATCATCGCACAGCAGACACCACAGTCTCCATACACTTGGCAAACACCACAATATTCATATGATTTTTCTATCCAGAGAGGTTGTCGAATCATTAACATGGACAGAGATGGGATTCATGGATAACAGGCCACATGTCTTCACCCTGCACACCACGATTCCGTACTCCAGTGCTATACGCTTCTCCTCTTCACATAGCTTTTCTCATGGCATCCACAACTTCGCTGCAAGATTCACTCACAAATCAAATACTATATAATTAGAGAAACATTATCATCTGGCTCATATTTGGCTCAATTTAGCTCCACAGTTGGTGGTGTTCGCGCAAGTTGCACTCCAGGCTACTCAAAAGTGATTCTTACAACAGAAAGCGCTCCTGCTCTATGCAACGCTCTTTTACAACCTCCCCTATGCATAGGAATCAGCGGCAATTTGGACCCATGATTCTTCTTTCAGCCAAGCACTTCACCATAGAGATCAACTCATTAATTGAACATGGCCTAGTAATTTCTTCAGTCTCATGACCCTCTACTGTGATACCAATTGAAGAGAATTAATAAAAATAAAAACTAATAAATTCAAGAGAGACACAAACATTGGCGGAAGAGGCATTAAGCCTCAATGTATTGAGTTCACAAATAATGATAATGATACAATATAAATACATCAAGATTATGTCTCAAGATAGTTCGTCTATCTTGGACACAATCTCTTTGGTTGAATGAATATCTCAACCACACCAATCTAGGAGCCTAACTAGTTGGAGAGAATCTCTCAACAAACTAGACCTCAACAAACTCCCAACAATGAGGAACAGACTCATTCTGGAATCTGATGAGTACATCAAAGACAAGTAGGAATTATAATTTCAGGTTTCATAATTTTATTATTTTGTAAATATTTTGGACTAATTGATTGTTTTATGTGAGGATGAGGCTAACATTATTCTCAATTGTGCAGTCTGCAATTAATCTCACACTACCTTGGAATCTGTGCCACTTGACTACTATACTCAACCACTCGTCCTCCTTCCTTCGGCTTGACCTCTCTCCCTTCTCATGAGTCTCTCACTCAAAAATTGGAATGAGCTTCTCCTTGGGATTCATGTCACTATAAAGCCAAGAGAGGGGTGTCCTTTGGCCTTCCACCTAGCATCCAAGATCAACGGTTGAGTTTTGATCTTGGGCCCTCTTAATCCAATGGTTGTGTTTTAATCTCTCATTAACATTAATAAAGTGCACTTTTCTCATTAACTTTAAATCTCATGAAGTTAAATTAAACCCCAAGTCACTTTGACAAAGTTTCCCACATGCCTTCTCGAAGCCTATGTTGAAAACAATTTTCCTAGCTAACTTCAAAGAATCAATAATGGACTATGGTAGTATGAATGCCATTTCTATCTTGATTTATGTACAAATATTCATGTTTTCATATATTCTGCATCTGATTTGGCATTCTAGATGTTTTTTTGAATATAAATGCAATATATTATAAATATATATATAAAGATATCATAGATGTTTTGATTCCAATGATTTTTGGAAAGTCATGCTCCTAATGTTGTGCTCCTCAAAAATGCTCCAACTTCGTGCAACCTTGGTCTACGTGTCACATTGAGGTACTTAATGAAACATCAAGCCATGTTATAGAACAAATGAATCCTTCACATATATGGTGATGATGTGATCTTTATTTCCATTTGTTGATAGCAGGTTTCAGTGGATGAGATGATTTTATCAAAGTCCAATGAATGACCATAATAAGTAGGCCCACAAGGCTCAAAAGTACATCCAATGTAATAACAAAATGGGAATGCAAAAGCAACTACTATTATTACTCTATCAAAGCAAAAGAAAAGCCAAATACCTAGCTAAAAGAAGCACAAATTAGGCACCAAACAGAAAACCATGACAAGCATAAAGAAAGAATGTAAAGGTCTACTCAAATGAAAAGTTGATGACAAGTGATGTTAAGGAGAATAAATATCCTCAACCGAGTCATTTATCACTGTGAAGAGGTGGATGCATTGCCTAACAATGTCATCTACAAATTATGCAAGGTCATGTATGCTTGGTTCTATAATCCTAAGAGGCTATCTAGATTGAGGAGGTATATCACTCCTAACATACAAAGCAAAGAAAAGAACTTACAAACAAAAGACTACCTACTACATCAAACCTAGATAGAAGTACTTTTATGTGGAGAGAATACAGCTCTCATACTTCCTAGAGTTGATTTCTTTATCAATCTCAAGGTGTCTTTCTAGAGTTCTAGAAAGGGAGCTCCTCGAAGTCTCGTGGAACTCAGTGAACACATTGAGTGGGTGGGGATCAACAAGAGCCAGAGGAACTGTTGATCTACTATCTAGAGTTGTGTGGGCCTCACCGTGTTATTCGTGTTGATTTTGGGTAGCATTGGATGTGCTCTAGCCATGAAAATTGGTGGAGAGGCTAAAGCACATGGGATCTCCAAAATGGTTTGGGGAAATTCTGCCCAGTGAAAGAGATATTAAAATAATTAATATTTTTAATGGGTTCCTAAGTCTAAACTAAGGAAAATAAAAATATTAATGGGTATTAATATAAAACTGGGTTAGAAGGTTTTCAATGACATGGATCAAGCCAAATCTAATCTTAGTCGTTGGTTAGAGATGTAATCTCGGTCGTTGAAGACTCAACAGAAAAAGTATAAGAGGAGGCTTGAGGGACACCAGAGTGATCAGTCATTCGATTTTCTAGAGCAGGGTTTGCTAAGAGAAATCGAATTAGTGATCAGAGTTGTAGCGAGGGGCAGTGAGACGAGGCAAAGAGGTAGAGATAGTGTCGGAAGACCAGCACAGAAGCAGAGAGGCAGACGTAGAGCTAGAGGGAGCCATGCAGAGGCTAGCAATGATTGCGCAAAGGCCAAAAGGGCCTGCGTCATCCACACAGAGGCTGCAGAAGTGACGCAGAGAGCTAGAAAGGTTGCGCAGAGCCTCAGAGGGCTGATGTAGAGGGTTTCAAGCTAACGGAGAGGCGAGGAGCATTGACACAATGCTTCAGATGGTGTTGGGGAGGGTTTCATGGGGCAGACTTTCAAAATATCTGCTTCGGAAGAGAGGTATTACTGCCAGATTTTTTATCTCTGTCGGGTGAGCCAGTTTGGCACCTAGTGTACTCAGAAACGCTGCTTAAAAATAAAAACCCTCGGAATTGTTGCACTGATTTTCCCAAGTTGGGTTTTTTCGGGGACAACTGTCCCAAAATAACGATGTCACTTCTGTGTGGGTGTATTTCTTTTCGTTGTTGATCTGTAGATGGTTGAGACTATATTGTGTTTATTTCAGTGTTTATATGGTTAAATAACTTGTTAGTAATTAAACAAGTAGGCGAAATAAACCAGAGAATACAGATAAAATTTCTCACAGGTAATACTTAGAAATTTCGACAATTCCTTGCCTTGAGAAACCAGTGATCACAGGACAAAGAGGCAGTATTCTAAATGGATTGTGTTGCATCAAAAATAGAGTCAACCCCTCGTTATCAAGAACAAGGTTGTGGTAGAGAATTAGGAAGTATGGATGATAAGCAACTTTTGAGATTGGCAATGGGCATACTCTCCATGGTGGACCTCAAACCCACAATATCGAATGACTAGAAGGAGATGATTTCCTTCTCAAAGGAGATTTTCAAGGTATGAACTTTTCTTGTTTCATGAACTTTTCCAACTTATAGAATTTTAAAAAGCTATTAAAAAAATAAATTTAAAGAAAAAAAATATCTTTCCTCCTCTTAGTTTCCTTTAGACCCAAAGGGTGACAATGCCAGAAAAACACAAAATGGTAAACGTAAAATAGGAAGGCATAGTTACATAGATGTATACATTATGAAAATCTTTCAAAAGCCTGAAAAAAGGTGGAGGGTTTATGCATTTATTATTCAATGTCTTCGATATATCCTAATCCAAGTTTCACTTCCATCTAATACTGGAATTGGATGGCAGTGTCATAATTTTATGTTATGAACAACTCCTTTCAACATGGGGTTATGTGCAGCTCTCCTACTATCTGAGAACAATGGAAACTGAACCTCCAATCTCATCATAGGCTGGACATTTATGAAGAGCATTGATTATTAAGTCTCTCTAAATACGGCACAGAAAGTTCCTTAATCTTTCAAGAAATGCCTTTGAGAAATTTTAGGATAATAAGTGCAATTGTAACCTGTAGTCACACTACAACGAACTCTGAGGATAACAATGAAGAGACTCTATTTGTAGTCTGCATGTTTACATGTTCACATTCGAATACCAAGTACCTTCTATCACCAGTCAGGGTGTCTGAACAATTACAAGACATCTAATCTTTTAGATCAAATCCACACTCTATATTTGTTTTCAAAAGACTGGTTAAGAAGTGAATAATCGCAATGTACATGAAACTAGCATAGAAAATTTGACAGATGTAGACGGAAACCTAGGAAAGATCATGTATCCAAATTCAAATACACTCCCCTAAGGATGCATCTCAACTACAGCTTCATTTCCTCTACACAACGACAGAGAGTAAAATAAAAAATGAGTCACTTGCAAACAAAGTGAAAGAAAAAGGGCAATACAAGTAATATTCCTCTAATGAAACCATGACACGTGGCAACTTGAAAACAGCTGAAAGGTATCTCAAGTTGTTTTCATGGATGCTACAAACAAAACCAACCTGGCAACGGCAAGCGGTACGAGGGCCAACTTGACCAACTTCTTCTGTGCTAACTAAATGCCCATCCCTTTCCTGCATCTCCCACCATTCCTTCTCAGAAAGATTATGTTTCTGTTGGAATGCTCTTTCCTCGGGCTTCCTTTCCTGAAAAGATTCTATGTCATGATCATCAACAAAATCTTTCATCTGTGTCTCTGTGAAGCAAGCTTCCATATTTGACCTTGGGCGAAAGAAAGGAAGAACAGTCTTGTCTAGTCCATTCGGTTTTGGATGGCATGCAGCCCTATTCTGTTCACTATCAACACGAGGAACAAATAAAGGAATGTCTTGGAATGATGATTGTGTAGAAAATGAGCTTTGCTTCTTGATCGTTTGGTACACTTCTTCCTGATCCTCCCTCAACACATCAATTTTCTCTTGCCCAGTCAGATAATGTGGAATAACCATGTGATGCTGAGGCATGAGTAGGGGAATAGCTTGTTCATGTGGTGCCTTGTTTCTCTGCAATATCCAACAGAGTCAGAAAAGTTCTGCGAAAGAAGCAGTACATTAAAACACAATTAAAATGAATGAGAAATATGAAAACTATAATATGACTGCAATCACTAAGAGAAAATGAAAAATTAACCTTTGCATAATTCCACCGCTGAACAAAGTGCCTGGCTACATCACGACATGGTGGACCCCAGAGAGCACAGTGGGCATCATGCCATGGCATGCGAGGAACTTTTTGACGGTCCAACTCGTCCTTCAATGTTTCCTCCCAAGAGTTAGGTTCCGATTCCCTAAATTGCAGAAACCACATAACCCATTCAATTTGTGATTTAAAAATTCTAGGCTGAAGACTCGATTTTTGTCTATATTCTAAACAAATATGCTGCATATTGAAATGACAATAAGAAATGAAACAATGCTTTCACCAAGGAAAAAATTTAGCCAATACCTGGGATTATAGTAATCTTTTCCAGGCCATATTTTAGGAGGATAATCACCCAAAGTATGTTCAGGTGTGTCATATCGACCAAAACATAAATCCAGCCCTCCTAAGAAACAGATTTGATAATCGATAATCACAATCTTCTCATGGTGGGACCTGTAGATCAATAACCATAGGATAAGAATAAACAAATAAGATCCCACAATGTGGAGCACTTTGCATGTGCAGACAATTGGATTCCAGAGCACAACCAACTCCTATTTTGATCCAAGAAAATTAAACCCACAAACTATGGATTGAAGTCCTAAAGTACCGGCTCTTTAAAATGCACACATCCATCTTTAAGATGTGAGATCATATACACACGACTACATGTAAATGGAACTCAATAACATATACCAATCCCACTTTCCCTCTGCAAAAGGACATTTAAATGCTCTTCAAGTGAGTTATTGCACAGAAAAATCTGGTTCTCCAAATATGTCCACCTAAATTGACAAGTTTGGCATCCACTTTATACACAGAAACATATGAAAAATGCAGCTTGTGAAATCTACAGATCACAATGTTCCACGTTAGTGGAACAAACTTATGAAACAATAGTTACACACCCTTCAAATAAACCATTACAATCAGAAACATAGCGTACCAGAGATATACACCGGATGAGAAATGATCAGGATATCGTAGCACCTTCACATTCTCATGAATATTAAGAAGACGGCGCTTGCTGTATAGACTGTTTATCTTTAATGCAATAGTAACTTCCTTGTACATAAGCACATATATCTGCAAATTGTCACTTTCAAAATGTCAGCAAATATATCCGAATGTGATTCAAGTAATAGCATTGAATCTCCTGCAGGTCACAAAATTAATTTAAATAGTAATCTATTAATATGTAGAAACAATCAGAAAACTATGAGATTCAAATCATCAAAACATCATATCTTGGAGGGTACAATGATGGCAATTTAAGAGAAAAGTATGGTTCACAGATCAGAACCCAATCATAGATTTACAAACAATGGCAATAACATAGTGCATCAAGAACAGTAATTGTAACCCCAGATATACCGGCAGGAAAATTTAACTTACCAAGTAAGGGTGTTTTCCTGCTACATGTTGAGTAGAATTTGATTCCAAAAGCAAGGCTGCATCACTGAGGTCATCATTGATAGGTGACCTATCGGGGTTTGATCTTTTATAATTCTAAGGTATAATTTGAGTGGTAAAAAGCGATGAGGGAAAACATCTATTGGTAGATTGCCTATGTTACTGGGGTTTATCCATCTCAACCTCTTAGACCCAAGCACAGCATAATGAACATAATACACAATAAGGCATGATAAACATGCATACACACAATGTACACCCAATATTCACATAGAGCATAACCCCTAAAAGTATTATTTGATGAGTTACACAACAGTTCAAGCATTAGAAGAACTTTAAAAAAACTAAATACATCCCAATACAATAATCATAAGTCAACATGTGTAGTAATGACTGTAGTAACCTCTTACATGTCCATGAGGTGTAGACGAATTGGTTTGTGTGGGGAGTAGTCCCCACCAGGTCAAAGATTTAAATCTCATGAGGAGGGGTAGAGGATGGAAGCCACCTTTGGGGGGATTAAACTATCCCAAAGGGCGTCCAAGCTTGACCGAGCTTCGCACAATCCTGGTGATAGCATCCAAAATTGGGGCTGGCCCCGGCCTAGGCCCAGCCTAGTTTGAAAAATAGAAAAACAAAAAAATTGAAAAAAAAACTTACATAAACTAGTTCTCGCTCACTGCCCATATGTCCCACTACCAAGCCAACCCACTATTCACATAAACAGTTCACCCACTATTCCCTTGTATACCCTCATCAGCATCATTACATAGTGACCCCTATTGAAAAGCTTTGCAGCTAAGGGTTTTACATATGATGAAAATAAGTGATAGGATTCTCTTTGTTTTTCTCTCTTGTTGTCATCACTGATTTTCCATCGATCCATAATTGATACTTGCCAACATCAATCCCTGATAATTTGATGTTGCACACTTTCTTTTCCTTTAATTCCAAGCAAATTTGTTAATTTTCCAAATTTTTGTAGTTGTTGGTCCTTGATATCTTGTCATGTAACTATTCTTCAACTTCTAGTTCCATAAATATTGCTAACTTCTTTGGAATGTGCACTAAATAAAGATAACTTTCAAAAAAATTGTGGGGGCTCGAACTCACACCAAGTGTTTAATTTTCCCTTTCTTAATAAATATTTGACTGCTTCAATACACCTCTTCTTTCCAATTTCAGTGTACCAACATCTCAAGTATGTTGTCTCTTTCCCCAAACGTGTGTGCCAAACTTACACTTGACATGCTTCCTTGTAAATACCCAATGCCACAATCAATGTGATGGCTCTATTACCATGTTGAAGTTTCTAAGTTTACTTAGTTAGAAACCCTCCATGCACTTTATCTGATTTATTCCTACCTACTTGTTATTTTCCTTAACAAGTTATTTAAAATGTAAATACTGAAAATAAACACTAGTGCATGCTCAACATATTACAGATCAACAACTAAAAGAAACAAAAACAAACACACCATATGACACCATTATTTTTGAACTAATGTCCCTAGAAAAACCCAATGTGGGAAAACCGGTGCAGCTATCTGAGGGTTTTCTTATTAAGCAATATCAGAGTACAATCTGAGTGCCGAAACTGGCCTACCCAATAGAGAATTTCCTTGGCAATAATACCTCTTAGTTTCTGACAAATCTCCTAGCTGAAACCCAGGATAATCCTTCTGGAATCTTCTCAAAACCAATCTGCCCCAGAAACCCCAGCGTCAGCCTCACTTTGGACTGCGTTAACCCTTCTCTACCTCACGCTAGCCCAGCGTCACCCCAGATGGGTTTGCGTCAGCCCTGGGAGGCCCTGCATTAGCCCTCTGCATCAGCGACTCTGCCCTCTCTAAGGCTCTGCGCATCTCCTGGCTGTCTCTGTGTGGCCCTGTGTGAGCACTGGCTAGCTCTGCATCACTCTCCTTGGCTACTATGCTGCTCTCCCGGCACTATCTCTGCCTCTCTGTACTCAAATTCCCCTCAGCTGCATCTCCCGAATTCTAATTCTCTCTCTCTTAGCAAACCCCACTCTAGAGAATAGAATGATTGATCACTCTGGTGTTCTCTCCAAGTGACCCTCAAGCCTCCTCTTATACTTTTCCTGTTGACATACCAACAGCTGTGATTAAGTCCCTAATTAATGGCTAAGATTAGATCTGGTTTGATCCTTGTCTTTTGGACCATTCTAACACAAATTCATATTAATACATATTAATATTTTATTTTCCCTATGTTTAGACTTAGGGACTCCATTAAAAATATTAATTATTTTAATATCTCCTAATCTGTTTAGAATCTACCCAAACCCTTTCAAGGTATTGAAGATCTCATGTGCCCCAACCTCTCCACCAAATTTCGTGGCTAGAGCACATTTGATACTACCCCAAATCAACATGTCAGATTTAGACTTGACATGCTTCCTGTAAATACCCAATGCCACAATCAATGTGATGGCTCTATTACCATGTTAAACTAAAATATGGAGAATATATCAAGGGACCAAAAAGGCAAAAAGAGAAATATAGCACTATATCAATGTGGTTAGAAATAATATACAAAGGGAATTGTATATATATCAAACAAGTTTTGTTATTCTCATTAGGAACCGCTCACCTAATCTCTCTAATATAACACCAACTTAAATGCCATAATTCATTATTATTGTTATGAATAAAATATTTCATAGAATAATAATTAAATAAATAATTAACAAAATAATCGATTAATTAATTATTAAAAACATGATTAATTTTGGAAGTGTAAATAGTCAAAAGACATGACAATTGTTAGTTTTTGTAGCATGGGATTGTGTTCTAGTCTCGACTGTGGTCAGAAAGGCTAAGAAACAATAGGACTCCAAAACCTAGAAATTGTTTCTGAAAAATCCGCCTAGAAGCAGCTCAATTAAGTTAACTAATCAGGTCGATGGGGCTAGAGAAAGACATCGAATCACATTTGTGAGAGCCAGCTAAAGCTAGGAAAGCAAGTTCCTTGGGCAGATCGAGCTATCCAGTGAAGGATTTAGTGCAGGAACTTGGAAGAAGGTTCAAGCTAGACAAGGAGGATTGAGGGAACAACAGAAACACTTCCAGCAGAGATTCTCAGCAACAGAGCAGCTATAGTTGGAGGCCAAATTATTTTGTAGGAAAGTCGTCTAGGAAGAGCAAGCAAGCCAGAAACCCTAGCGAACATGTCAGAAGAGAGTTGTTTCAATTGTTGAAGGTTGGGAGATCACCCGAAAGGCAGAGTTGTTAGTTTTTGTAGCATCGAATGGTGTTCTAGTCTCGACTTTGGTTAGAGAAACTAAAAGCAACTCAATTAAGTTAACTAACCAGTAATTAATGTTTTCCTAAGTCTAACTTAGGGAAAATGATTAATTAACAGGAATTAATTGAGAAAGGTAAGAATTCTCTAGAAACTCACATGGATCGACTTAGAGATGATCTCAGCCATCAACAAGGATTTAATCGTGGTTGTCGATGATCCAAATGGAAATTATAAGAGAATGTTGATGGGTTTGGAAAAGAAGTGACGAAAGGTCGATTTCCTTAGCAAAAATCGAGCATCTAGCAGTAGAGCAGAGGGAGTTTGGGCCAGAGAGGGGACGCAGAGATAGTGACGGGCAAAGACAGTCAGTCCGGAGGAGGATTTCCAAATCTAGAGAGGCAATGAGAGAAGGTCGAGTTATTTCTTTAGGAAGTTGCGTAGTAGCTTCCATAGAGCATTGCGATTTGGCTGGAGAGGAGGTCGGGAAGATTTTCCAGAGGGAAAGAAAGACACAACTTGAGTTAGCAGCAGGCAAAACGACTTCAGAAGCAGAAGATTCAGCAGTGCCAGTTACAGGCTATGCAAAGGCAGCACAGGGGGCTTGGATAGTTGGGTTCGAGTTGTCAAATTGAGCCAGGGTTCCTTGAGGAGGAGGGTAAAATCCTCTCAATGATTTTGCAAGTATATCTCTCAGAGAGGATTCTCAGTTTTGGGCATCCAGATTGTACTTAGAATTTCACTGCTGCAAAATAACTATGTTGCCAAGAAATGTGGGTTCGAGGACAGGGACCAGGACAAGGAAAATTACGTCATTTTTTGAAACAGGGTGCGTGGGTTCTTCGGGGGTATATTATAATTATATATATATAATATAAATATTACATTTTATAAATTATAATATATATGAATTTGTATATTTTCCAACTTTAAACAAGAAAACTTAAATATTTATAATTTAAACTTTAAAGATTTAAATATGCACATTATTGAACATTCAACATTCACATTGAAATTTCAAAGTTTCTAGTTTGATATCAAGTGCAAATTGGAGTTCACACATTAATAAGAATCGTGATATATGTCCATTGTCATACTACATTCAAATTTTGCATCTCCAGACATGAACTAGGAAATTTAAAATACTAAAATAAAAATAGATAATAGTGAACAATGGCTTCCTCAAGATATGTCTTCAGCATCACTCAAATCTTCAATTACCATGCTCTCCATATAGGAACCACTCTCATCTTGAGGCTCCTGCTCATCCATAGCAACTGGAGGTAGCTCAATAAGGCCATTTAGTTGAATCTCCTCGTCCACACACATAGCATCATCCGTGTATTGGTCCCATCTCTTGAAAGGTCCCTCCTTGTACCTAGGGTCTTTTCGAGATATGACACGAAATGTGTTATGAATGTACACTAAGTTCTTTGCCTTCTTTGAGCCCAACCTATTTCTCTTTATTGAATCGATAAAGGCATAAGTACTCCAATTCCTATCGCAAGATGAAGAACTAACTACCTGGAATATTAGGGGAAGCCCATTAAATTAATTAAAAATTTTAAAATAAAAACTAAAATGAACCCCAAAGAACCCGATTTTAGGGTTCCAAGTACCCATCGTCAGGGTTCTCCATACCCGTCAAGACAAAAGAACCCAATTTTTTTAATGGAGAACCCGGTTCTTATGGTGGGTTTTTCTCAAAAGCACCTATACCTGAATTTGGCACTTAGGGACGAGAACCCAAGACGAGTTCGAGAACCCCCCCTGGTTTCGCGAACCCAAGCAACATAACATAATAATAAATTCCTCATCTGCTGCACTGGTTTTCCCGCATTGGGTTTTTCCTGGGACATTTGTCCGAAAATGACTGTCATATTTTATGTGTATGTGCTCTATATTTCTCAGTTTCCAACATTTTTATTTTCCGGACCGTTTTATTTGTGAAGAAATTGCCATGTGATTAATTCGATATTTTGTCGTAACAAAATAAACTGAATAATTTATTCAGTGAGAAGAATTAATTCTAGTTGTTGCATTTCAAGCGAATTTTTCACATGGTATCAAAGCAAATTTGATCAGGCAAGAAGCTCAGAGGTGGAAGGAGGAAATCATCTAGATTCGGAGGAAGTCTAGTAGTTCAATTTCCAAGTCAGCGCAGGGCCTAGCCAGGTAGTGTGAATTGTTAAACAAAGGGTCAAACTTCCAGTTGCAGAGTGTAGGAAGGGTTGATTAGTCCGGGTAGTCATTCCAGCAGGCAAAGGTGAGCAGATTTTTCATATGGGCACAGATAATTTGCAGCAGTGATTGCAGTAGCCCATTAGTGCCAAGTAGAAGAGAGTGCACACACTGAGGGGTTTTTTCAGAGGGTTTCCAGTTCCAAGTCATTGGAGGAAATCTAAATTTTCCAATTGTTGATAGCAAAAGCCGCAAGCAGATTTGCACATTCTAGGAGGGAGTGCGAGTGGCAGTGCTCGCAGTCGAGCAAGAGAGGAGGAGATTATTTTTTATAACTCAATTGCAAGTTAGTAGAGATGTCCTCAGCAGGACTTCATGATCAAGATAGATTGGATGGTGCTTACTCCATACCTTACCAGGATTCAGGGTATCTGGAATGAGTTGTCTACCATAGGTGAGACGCCACAAGAATTTGAATTGGTGCGTATAGCCATCAATGGTTTCTCCGAGTGGACAACATTTTTCCAAGGCATTACTGGACAAGATACTCTACTTGGATGGGATCATTTGTGGTCAGATTTCACGCAGGAGGAGCTGCAACTTTCTCTAGTCAAGAGTAGTCTCAGTGGCAACAGCAGAGGATCAAAGACTATGAAGGAGGAGGAGAACGCAACCCTTACATCGAAGAGAAAGGCAAAGAAAGGTCTCAGTCAAGGACAAGGCTAGCAGGGAGGTGAGAAGAAAAAGAAGGACCTGACAAAGCTCAAGTGCTTCAGATGTGGTGAGTTCGGTCACTACAGTACTTAGTGTCCTCAGTGGAAAGAAGGACAAGAAGGAGAAGCAGGAGCAAGTAGCAGCTTCGACAAAGATTGTGGAACTACCAAAAGTCATATATGCAGCGTAAATATTTAAAATACTTCGAAGACAAAGACATCCATCGTAGGACAGTAATTGTAAATTGTATATTGTATAAAAGAATGAATGTAGGATGATTACAATTGAGAATGAGGGTTTGCTTATATACCCTAGGCAGGTGCCCTTCCATGAACAGTGAATCTCTAAGACATGCCTTTTCATTACTAACTAACTAACCATTAGTAAATTACTTATTATTTATTATTATATTTATTATTATTTCTATATGAATTATATTCATAGCATTGCCTCTCCCTACAAGAAGCTTTGACCTCAAAGCTTACTAAGAACATCTTATCATCTCCTCGCTAAGAGGGAGTGTCAGTTTTTGTAGCATCGGATGGTGTTATGGTCTCAACTTTGGTCAGAGAGGCTAAGAAACACTAGGACTCGAATTTCTGGAAAATCCACCTACAAGCAGCACAATTAAGTTAATTAATCAATAATTAAATTTTTCCCAAGTCTAACTTTGGGAAAATGATTAATTAACAGGGATTAATTGAGAAGGGTGAGAATTTCCTAGAAACTCACATGCATCAACTTAGAGATGATCTCAGCAATTTAATCGTTGTCATTGGTGATCTAACCAGATATTATAAGAAGAGGTTGATGGGGCTGGAAAAGAAGTGACGAGAGGTTGAATTCCTTGGCAGAAATCGAGCATCCAACAGTAGAGCAGAGAGAGTTTGAGCCAGAGAGGGGACACATAGATAGTGAGGCGCAGAGACAGTGAGTCCAGAAAAAGATTCCCGAATCTGGAGAGGCAATGAGAGAAAATCAGGTTATTTATCCAAGAAGTTGCGCAATAGCTTTAGCAGAGCAGTTTGATTTGGCTGGAAGGAGCTCATTTCAAATTTGAAAGTCCAAGAAGATTTTCCATAGGGAAAGAGAGACACTTCCTGAGTCACCACCAGGCAAAAACGACTTGAGCAACAAAAGATCCGAGCAGTTCGAGTTACAAGGCTACATAGAGGCAGTGCAGAAGCCTACGCAGGGGACTTGGATAGTTGAGTTTGAGCTGTCAGATTGAGTCGAGATTACTTGTCGAGGAGGGTAAAATTCCCTTAGTGATTTTGCCAAAATTTCTCTCAGACAGGATTGCCAACTTTGGGCATCCAAATTATACTCAAAATTTCACTGTTGCATAATAATAAAACCCTCATATGTTGCGTCGATTTTCCTGCATTGGGTATTTCCAGGGACATTTGTCCAAAAATAATTGTCCTATTTTACTTGTGCGCGCTCTATATTTCTCAATTTCCCACATTTTTATTTTCCGCAACATTTTAATTGTGAAGAAATTGCAATGTGATTAATTTGATATTTTGTCGTCACAAAATAAACTGCATCATTTAATAAGTTAGAAGAATTAATTCCAATGGTTGCATTTCAAGCGAATTTTTCACAAGAGTGACTTATTTTCAGTGACAGAGGGGGGCTAGATGACCCAGTTGGAGGAGTTCCAGAGATTGTACGACTTTCCCATTTCCAGCAGTTTGAGCAACCAATCAAGTAGTGCAAGCAGGCCAAAAGGAGGCAGAGGGAGGAAATTCCTCCAAATATTTTGGCAACGTATTTTGCTGGAGGATGGGCAATCCAAATTTGTACTCGGACAATTTTGTTGTAGAATAATAATAAAACCCTCGTCTACTACAACAGTTTTCCCGCATTGGGTTTTTCCAAGGACATTTGTCCAAAAATAACTGTCAAAATTATTGTGTGTGCTCTACATTTCTCAATTTCCAACATTTTTATTTCTGCAACGTATTTTATTTGTGAAGAATTGCAGTGTGAATTATTCGTTGTTTATCGTAACAAATAAACTGCTTAATAATTAACCAGTTAGATGAATCATTTTTAGTTGTTGCATTTCAAGCTAATTTTCACATGGTATCAAACCCAGTTTGATCAGACAGGAAGCTCAGAGGCAGAAGGAGGAAATCGTCCAAATTCAGATGGAGTCTGCTAGCTCGATTTCCAGGTTCGCGTAGGGCCTAGCCAAGCAATGTGAATTGCTGGACAGGGGTTCGATTTCTGGACGCAAGTGGCCGGAAAAGTTCAAATTTGTCTAGAAGGGGTTACAACACACAGCAGGTGAGGAGATTAGTATTTTCGCAAGGCAGATTCATGATCTAGGTGTAGATGTTTTTGCAACAATTTTGTAGTTGCAGAATCAATGCCAGGTGGAAGAGAAATAGCACACGGAATTATACTCGGGATGCCTCCAGTAAATTTTCCATAATCGTCCAGTATAGCCATCCACAGATTTGATATTCAAGGGGCTACAGAATTGTCTTCCAGATTGGAGGACGAATTTTCTTGCTTAACTAACTCAGCTTCACCAGGAGTATGGTATATAGAGAGTGGAGCGTCAGCTCATATGACAGGAGTTAGAGAATATTTATCTAGCTACAATGAGGAGATAATGAACTTTCAGATAACGAAGGGTAACAGAACAAAATGTACTCTAGCTGAGAGAGGTACCATTGATATAAAGAGGGAATCGAGAGCAAGCACCGGTGTTACAGATGTATTGCATGTGTTAGGATTGGGTATGAACATGATTTCAGTGTCTCAATTATAGGATAAGGGATATGATGTCCACTTTGTAGGGAGGAAGGTGTTTATCAAACACCAAAACTGGAAGAAGGTGAAACAGATTGGGGTGCAAAGAAACAGATTGTATAAATTGCAATTCAACTCTCCAATGGCACTACTAAGTAGTAGCAGTAGCAATGGGAAAGACCTAAATGAGTTATGGTATAGGAGAATGGGACACTCTGTGATCCTATCCAACTCACCAAAGTTATTCACACTATTGGAAGATGGAGACTTCTTATTAACCTTTTGACTATTCTCCATAACCTCCATCCAATTCTCCATGGACAAATGATGCCCCTTGCCAAACAAATTAATTTGCTTGCTTGTCCTAGCCATTCCAATTTCCATGATCCTTCTTACATAGGGACAAATGGCTTCCTCACGCATTTCAGCACAAGGCCTATGATAAAGAATAAAATCATCAACTAAGTTCGTAAACTCAAGTGGGTTTGGTGGCCTATGCTCATGGGGAGGTCCTCCTTTTTGCCATTTCTCATTTCCTCTATTTTGGAATCTCCCAGCTTGAATTTTCTCCATGGCCACCAACCTGTTTTGGATGGCATTCATTTGATTAGTGTGATTGATCTCCATAGTTTTGATGAGTTGAGTCAATTCCTTAATAGGATCATCGGCACTTTCCTTTGCCTCAGTCTTCCCTTCGGAGTCATGAGACTTTGATGGCCCTCTACTATAACTAGGAATTTATGACTTCCCTGATTCATTTCTAGTCTTTTCCATCTTTAATGCTTCAGTTTGAGCTGCATTTAGATTTGCAAGTTCCTTCCTCCTCATCAGCTCATAGGGTGTATTCAACAACAAAATCATCCAAATAAGAGCACAATGGAAACCTTCCAAGGGGTCTAACATCTTGAGACATACTCTTTACCACATCATTGAATCTTTTGTTAAACTCCTCCACGGTTTCATTCTCATTCTTCTTGGTATGGCTAATGGTGTTAATTGAAGTAGGAGCATCCAACACCCTTTGTCAAAAGGAGGAATCCAAAGCGGAGCAAAGAGGAAGACGTGGACCAGGGAAGCAAAACAGGAAAAAATCTGTTTTAAAACGGATTTAAGATGGAATGGATAAGTCTCTCGAAGACTTGATTTAAATGTAATCTTCCATGTATGCAAATTAGTTGAGAGATTTGAGGAAGGGATATGATCGGATCCTTCCCAGTGATCTGATCCAATGTTCCTTTAGATATATATATTCTGCCATGTGTATGCATGTAGCAAGCTTTAAGGGCTTTTGTTAGAGGATTGATTGGATCCTTCTGTGATCCGATCCAACAATGTTCTTTATATATATGAACCTGCGTGTTCAAGTGTTAAGAGAGAGACAGAGTGATATAGATAGAAAGTGTGAATTCATAAGTGTTGCGATGTGGTAATAGGAGAGCCCGTGCTAAGGCTGAAATGCCTTAGAATTGTTACTATGTTAGTTATAATATATATGTGTTTTGTGTTTCCTGTGTGTCTATGTAGGATGTCTCTTTTCCAACTCTATTTCATATGTGTGTGCCAAGGGTTTAATTCCAAGATTGAGAATGCGTTGATTGATGGTCGACCGCAATAGGGCAAGCAGCAATCCAATGGACTATTGTTATATATATGAATTTCGTGTGTGAAGACAGATCAGGCAGAGAATCGTGTTAAGTACATGAACCCATCGAAGGCGAGCGAATTCCTGTTTACACTAAGAAACAGCATAAACACAGTCGGATCTGAGAATCCGGACTTGAAAGATTATTGAACATGGTCTATACCCTGATCGGTTCCGGAAGGCTGATCGCAAATCAGCAAGTCAAAGGACCAAAGGAATCGAGATGGTGGAATGCCAATACGCCAAATGCGATAGTCGGCGATCGGAGGTCGGGGTGATTGACAGCAACATCGTCGATAGACTGAAACTAATGGAGAGATATCGCCAATATGCTACGGTCGGCGGTTGGAGCTCGGTCGGATCGAAGGAACAACGCAAAGAATATGCAGACCCGGCGACAAATATGTGTCCGGGTATATAATTGTGAAATCCGAACAAAGGTTTCAGGGCGGGGTTTCTTTGTTATCCCATATAGTCCCGATATATGTATTGGTCGGGGTTTAAGGCTCGAACGCCCATGTATAATGCTCCCGATGGAAATAAAAACCCGATCGTGTTATATGGTTCTGGGTCTAATGTAAGTCCACAGTTAAACACTGAAGGCCTTATGAACGCTTCCGATAAGGCTTGTGGGCCCATAACCCACAGGTCTCAAGGTCAATTTCTTTAGGGAAAGGGATTTTGGCTGAACCCCAATTTCTCATTCCCATCAAGTGGTATCAGAGCAGAAGAAGATTCTGTGTGCAAGAAAGGATTCCAAAGAGAAAGAAGGAGCAGGAGGTACAGTTGTTTAAAGCTGGAGAGTTATGGTCTTACTGTCACACAAAAAACGACAGCCGAAGGTGAGAAGATTGCAGCAGACCTAGAGCATGGAGTGCTCATATGGTTCCAGAGGAGAGAACCTGAAGGATGCCAAAAGACCGATTGAGGAGAGCTTGGTGAGGTATCATGTAGCATGAAGAGACTATTACTGCAAAGGTTTGGTTGCAACTCACAAAAGACCATGAAGGCAGTTCCACTAAAGAAATGCAGTGGGTAGAATTGTTAAGGACAAGGAGAAGCATATGACCAGGAGGTCATAAATTTTTGTGCCTCAGGAGTCTGATGCAGGAGCATCCAGCACCCTTAACCAAAGGGAGGAATCCAAAGCGGAGCAAAGAGGAACACGTGGACCAGGGGAGCAAAACAGGGAAAAATCTATTTTAAAACAAATTTAAAGATGGAATGGATAAGTCTCTCGAAGACTGGATTTAAATGTAATCTGCCATGTATGCAAATTAGTTGAGAGATTTGAGGAAGGGATATGATTGGATCCTTCCCAGTGATCTGATCCAGTGTTCCTTTAGATATATATATCCGGCCATGTGTATGCACGTAGCAAGCTTTAAGGGCTTTTGTTAGAGGATTGATCAGATCTTTTCGTGATCCGATCCAACAATGTTCCTTGTATATATGAACTTGCGTGTTCAAGTGTTAAGAGAAGGATAGAGTGATATAGATAGAAAGTGTGAATTCAGAAGTGTTGTGATGTAGTAATAGGAGAGCCCCTGCTAAGGATGAAATGCCTTAGAATTGTTACTATGCTAGTTATAATAAATATGTGTTTTGTGTTTCCTGCATGTCTGTGTAGGATGTCTCTTTTCCAACTTTGTTCATATGTGTGTGCCAAGGGTTTAATTCCCAGATTCAGAATGCGTTGATCGATGGTCGATCGCAATAGGGCAAGCAGCGATCCAATGGAATATTGTTATATGTGAATATTGTTATATATATGAATTTTGTGTGTGAAGACAAATCAAGCAGAGAACCGTGTTAAGTATAGGAACCCATCGAAGGCGAGCGAATTCCTGTTTACACTAAGAAACAGAGTAAACACAGCCGGATCCGAGAATCCGGACTTGAAAGATTATAGAACACGGTCTATACCTTGATCAGTTCCAGAAGGTTGATCGTTGATTGACAAGTCAAAGGACCAGAGGAATCGAGATTGTGGAACGCCTATACCCCAAATGTGATAGTCGGCGATCAAAGGTCGGGTGATTGACAACAACATCGTTGATAGACTGAAATCAATGGAGAGATATCGCCAATATGCTATGGCCAGCGATCGGAGCTCGATTAGATCGGAGGAACAGCGCAAAGAATAGGCGGACCCGACAACAAATATGTGTTCGGGTATATAATTGTGAATCCGAACAAAGGTTTCAAGGCGAAGGTTAAGGCTCAAACGCCCATGTATAATGCTCCCGATGGAAATAGAAGCTCGATAATGTTATATGGTTCCGGGTCTAATGTAAGTCCACGGTTAAAGGCTGAAGGCCTTATGAACGCTTCCGATAAGGCTTGTGGGCCCATAACCCACAAGCCTCAAGATCAATTTCTTTAGGGAAAGGGATTTTGGCTTAACCCCAATTTCTCATTCCCATCATTAATCAAATGTCTATCTTCCTTCTTTTCTCCATACTTGTCCAAAAAGGCATTAACAATGGCTTGCAAGGAATCATATGAGTTAGCAGGACGCTCAGTGAACCAATCAAGAGCATCCTCTTCTAAGAAGAGGACAAAAAGTCTCATCTTTGCATCCTCACAGTTAGCACCATTACACCACTTAGTGATTAATATATTCAAATTCTTTAAGAGCTATTTAGCACTAATGGCATTGTTACCTTGGAATGAAGGCAACTTCTCAATAGCCTTATCAGGAATATCATGTGGATAGCCATTGATATTAGTAAAGTTACAACATCCAAACAAGTCATTCATGATGCTTTGCTCAACTTGGCCTTCGAAAAGAAAATGGATATCAGAGATAGCCTACAGCCCATGATTAGAAAGAATTCTACGAGAAGAGAGATTGGTTAATCTCGGTCTAAAAAACCTTTCAGGCTCAAGAGTGGGGCTAACCAAACTACTTGGGTGTCTCCTAGTAGAAACTCTTGCAGAAATTGAGCCAAATGGAGTCACCACTTGAGCAAGAATCTAAGTCTACAAACCCAATATGCAAAAAACCAAATGTTAGTCATAATCTAGGTACAAGAGAATTTGTCCCCGACAATGGCGCCAAAAAAAGTTGTCGCCTCGTTTGCACACCTAAGTTAATGTGGGAAAAATCCTCAACCCCACAAGGTTTGTTCTTGGTGGCAAACTCAAAAAAGGGATTGTCACCTAATCCCAACTCTCTCCATTAAAGCTCTCTCTAGCTAAGCTAAGGGGAGAGGTCCCTAAGGATGGTTAGTCAAATGAAACTTGTTGTAACAACAAGTTCTAGGAGACTAAAGTTAATGGAACTACTTCTCAAAGATTCCATGAAATCGAACCATATCCCCAGTTAATTCTTGATCACTCCTTGAAACTCGAGTTCGCTCCACAAAAAATACGACTTGTCTTTGAAACTCATGGTCTTTTCCTTGAGGAATTCAATTTCCTTGATTTTGGGGCCATGGTGGAGTCCACATCACCTTTTAACTTGATTTTGACTAATGATGACTTTCCACCTCCTTTCCACATCATTTTGTCATGTGTGGATATTTATTTTTTCCCATTTATTTATTTGTTGGCTCAATTTATTGTCACGTTCCCATAGACTTAGGAAAAGTGGGTTTTGGGGGTTTATAATTCATTTTTTACCCCTCAAAGTGTCTCTTAATAGAAAGTTGAGGAGATGTCCAATTTTAACCACCCATCGACCATATAAATTCTTTAGACACCACTTATTACAAATTACATAGACAATCTATTAAAATTGTCGTCCCGCGAGAAATTTTAAAAATTAAAAAATTAACCCCTAGACCTAATCAAATTTTGCGAAATTTTACGAGTGATCTAACATGGTAATATACAATGACTCTAGACACTAGGACTCACATAAGGCCTTGCCATCAAGTTGCATTCCATATTTGGGGTTATGTTTGGGAGAAAAAACTCAATTAATTATTACGTGCTGAAAAGCACAATAATTAACCAACTACAAAAAACTCCCCAGAGTGAACTCACTTGATGACAAACTCCTAAGCTACCTAGCCCTATTACATGACTCCATTTCATCATGCTAGCATCACTTTACAATATCCCGCCAGGACTTGCGAAATGTGAGTATAATAAAGAGGAAAGACCTTAAAAGCTCTCATGATATCTGAACTCTGTAGGTACATGAATTTTCTGACATATCCTTAGGCATGGAGTCTTCAATTCTTCAAGTGCACTTCAATGGTCAACACATTGCATATAGTGAGACCACAAAGGCTTATAGAGTCTACATTCCTGCACTGATGAAAACAGCAATGCAAAGGGATATGAAATTTAGGGAGGACAAGGCCTTCAAAAAGTCTTGTGGCTCAATGCTAGTTGCAGCAGAGGTTCAAGAGCAGGTAGCGCCAAAGGAAGAAGACAGACAACCATTACAAATTGTATGACCCCAGACTTGTGTGCAAGACGAGCAGCATAAGAATGAGGAGGAGCAAGACGCTCTACTTACCCAAGCCAAGACTTCCAGGATGAAAAGGCCAAAATGGACAAAGTGCACCTTAAGGGAACCTCAAGAGCAGGTAGATACTCCTAGGACTTCAGTTAAGGAGAGTATGCCACTACAAATATTTTCTACTTACATTGCTCCTATGAGCAATTTGACTAAGGTTGACCCTTCATGTTCTCAGGAGGCATCTGAGCATCAGATGTGAAGGAATGTCAAGGTGGGGAACTACTCAAATGTGGAGGGATGCCATGGTGGAAGAGTACTCTTCCATCATGAAGAATGGTGTATGGGAGGTTGTGCCATGGCCTGAAGGGGGTGCGATCTAGGTGGATATATAAGATCAAACTAGTGTTGCACATATCGTGATAATATCGGATTATCATGATATTATCGTTGAAATCATCTATGTCGATATTATTACCAGTATTTATTGCAATAATTTCCAAAAATTATCATAAGTCAAACCAATTTATCGCCCTGTTGTTTGGAAATTCGTTTTTAAGCGTCGTGGTCCGGTTTTTTTTGTTCATTTCAATTTTTTCTTGCTGGGGGGTTGAGCTCTAAGAGGTATAGCGACTTTGTCACCTGACTATAACTAGTCAACAAAGGGACTTCCCTAGATTTTTCTGCCTTTAGCTGAGTATATGTGGAGTGGATATCTACTCCAATATACCATTTCCACATTTCCAAGTATGTAAAAAAAAAAGTCTCCTTCATTTTCTTTGTTTTTCAAGATCTAGTATACGGTATGCAATGTTCATTAGATATAACTCTTTTCTCTCTCTTTTATTGGAGGATTTAATACTTATATATCTAGGGTTGAGATCTGAAGGGCCAGGCATTATGACCATTTTTCGTCAAGCAAACAAGGGGAAATCCATAGTTTTCTTTGCCATCAACTGAGCATTTTTGGAGTGGAGTTTTACTCCATTATACCATATCCTTATTTATTATTTCCAGGTTTGTAAAAAAAAATTGTCGTCCTTTCCTTTGTTTTCAAAGATTAGTGTATACTATCAATTTAGAGTTTACCATTTCTTATCCTCTTTTGAATTTCCACATTTGTTTTGTGTGATAGGTCACGTTACCACTCAAACCAACAGGAGACCTAAAAGGGGTTCCTAAGAGGGCAACAGTGGAGGCTTAGCCCAATGTCACCAGACTTACCACAGTTAAGTCTCCCTGCTCTTTACAGACTTTCATCGATGGGAGGAGCCATGGTAGTGTAGGGATCACTTCTAAAGTATGTGTCAATGGATAGGTGGAAGGTGACCTTGGAAACCCTTTCCCAAGGATGGAGTGAAGAATGGAACTTGCTTGCTCTTTAAGAATGGAACTTGCTTGCTCTTTAAGCAAGGGACTTGGTCCTCCAAGGTTAAGGGGTGAGGATTGGAGGTTTGAGGGAGAAGGAATAGACCTATAAACGAGGTTCTCAATCCCTATAATCCTTGGGAAACTTGGATTCCCAAATGGTCCTTGACAAATAATCTTTATTGAGAAGTGGGACCACACGTGGCCAAGTGGACCTAGTCCAAGTTCAGGGATGGAATGTAGCAACCAAAGATGCTCCTATCCTAGACAAGCTGAAAGGAAAGGACAAAACAAGAATATTTACTTCAAAGGGTTGAATTGATCCTGTTCAGGTCTACCCTTGGGGATGCCCAGGCAAAATTCGATCCTAGAGCTAGGGCTTGGGATTCCCAAAGATTCCACCATTAGAATTGCCTCAAATTTGGAGGATAGGGAGGGGACCCACCAACGCAGTAGCTTGTAGGAGATCGAAATTTTTCCTTGGGTCAATTCCCGAGAAATTGATGCCCTAGGTGACCTTTGAGGGCTAGACCTAGGAAAAAGTGGTAAAAGGTGAAAATGGTGAAGGAGATGGCCATTCTTTTTAGGGATCAATGCCTAATTTACTTGGGGATATGGAGTCAAGGATGATGATGAGTAAGAACTTGGGTTCTTGATCAAGGAGGCCCGGAAAGTCAGCTTCATCCAATGTTGAGAGAAAGAAAAGAAAAATAACCTTTGAGCATTTATACTTCAAATCGGGGACCCACCAACGCAGTAGCTTGTAGGAGATCGAAATTTTTCCTTGGGTCAATTCCCGAGAAATTGATGCCCTAGGTGACCTTTGAGGGCTAGACCTAGGAAAAAGTGGTAAAAGGTGAAAATGGTGAAGGAGATGGCCATTATTTTTAGGGATCAATGCCTAATTTACTTGGGGATATGGAGTCAAGGATGATGATGAGTAAGAACTTGGGTTCTTGATCAAGGAGGCCCGGAAAGTCAGCTTCATCCAATGTTGAGAGAAAGAAAAGAAAAATAACCTTTGAGCATTTATACCTCAAATCAAACGATGCAAGCTTATCGAGACAAATAATCTCTAGGACATTTCATCCATATAACATTGGCCCATACATTAAATTAGCTAAAACATGCTCAATTCCACATTTCGATTATGCAGCAACTAGCCCTAATTTTCGCAGTATGCAGCAACAAGAATAATAACATCAAAATTTACTTACAACGTTATAGAGTATATCTAACCAACATTTCATTTACAAGATAAATAGCCCAAATCCATACGTCAAATTTATCCATCTCCACAAAAATATCCTCCAAGGAAAAAATGTGAATCTATGATTAGAGAGATCCCAAGTCAAGTGATGATCCAAATGAATGTATCTAACATCAATATATAGCCTCTTAAGGAGTTCAAATTAGCCTATGGGCCTACATTAGCCCCTAATGATAAAAATAATGTGCAAATAAAACCCCTATTGGTGACAAACCCACCAAACTAGCTCACAAGTGGAAAAATAAGCCTCACAAGCGACCAAATAATAATATGTACATGTCGTGGAACCTTCCAAAGGTCTAATAATGTCCTGAAGTGCCATACTGAGAAATAAATTCCTCGAAATATGATCGACAGGCGGGGGGCCTTGTTCTCCAAGTAGTAGACCTATGGTGCTCCCAGTGCGTCTGAGGGCACATAAATGACCCCATGGGTCTCCATATGAATCGAAGATGCCTATAGATCCTCTGCAAGGGTCCAAGTGATGGAATGAATGCTACCATAACATCGTACAAGTTTTGGGACACCTACCAATAGTGTGGGGCTCCTGTGGGGGCCTACTGGGCATAATGTACCAAAAGTGGATCGCTAGTAGTCTCTGAGCATTGATGAAGATCCGTGGAGTGTTTTCTGCTGCTATGGAGGCCAATGGCTCTCTATGCACACCCTACATGTGCCAATGTAGACCTCTAGGGATTAGGATCCTGTATAGGGAGACCAAACCCAAATGGAAACTGCCTGTAATCCTGCATAAGATCGAATGTGTCCCCTAGGTTTCCAATACAACCATTCATTAAAATGATCAGGTAAAAGAGTTTACAAATCATGGATAACAGAGTGGGCACTTCATAATGGCATTCCCTTCCGTAGTGGGCTTTGGCATGTGCTAGTGTCTCCAAGCTCCAAAGGGGGTTAACCAAGTACCTTATTAGGTGGTTTGGGCCCTTAAAGGGGATAGTATGTCCAAGGTACATCCCTCTAATGGGAGTGGAAAGTGATAAATAAGTGGAATGGATTAGGGAATGAGAGGGACAATCTTGGGACACATATTGGGGCATAAGGGTAGCTAGATAAGGGGAAACCCACACCTGGGTATGTAATGTGTAGGAGGGAGCAATCGTGGTACATGAGGTGCCCTAGCCTTGACTTTTCACCCTTCTTTATATACATTTTTTCTTTTATGAATTTTCTTTAATTAACTGCTCGGGGCTCAAAGAACAAGAGCATGATGTGTAAGATATACCAGAGATTACCCCTTTTAGGTAGGGTGGTTAATTGCCCTCTAGGGGTTGGGACAATCATGGGTCCCTGAATGATAAAGGAGCCTCATCTAGGGCCTATGGAACCAAGGTGATGACCATGGATTGGGGTAGAGCTCATGTAGTGGCTTTTGCTCACTTGCTAATTCTTTTGTCCTGACCATCTTTTGCATTTTGTAGTACAATTTCTTGTTAAATGTGGCCAATTATGCTTTTTCTTTTTCTTCTAACTGCTTCAACCTCTGGGGCATCATTCCAAGCCGGAGCCAACGTGGGGGCAAGAGGATACAGAGGTTGGCCATATGTGGACCCAGAATGGAAATGTGGACCTAGGTGGGAGATGTGATGAATGGGGTATAGTGAGTGGAAAGGGAGTAATATATGCGAATAAAGGAGTGGGACCATGCACCCAAAGTCGAGGTTTCCCAAGTTTTACCACCCTAGAACCAAATGCTCAATAAAGAAGATCCCATGGGACTAAGATCCAAGAGTAACATCCAAAAGAGATCAAGGGGACAAGAGCACACACTAAGCTCACCCTTTCCGCCAAATCCCCCCATCAATCCATACCCAGATGTATCCATGATAAGTAAACCCAACACTCAATTACCAAATGACAAGACATACCTTTAAATTCGGGAGGCCCACCTTCAAACATACAATCAATACAGGTCAGTGAGGGACCACATGGCTGGCTCAGGTGGCAGAGAAATGGCACAATGCAAGGCGTTGTTGGCTGAGGTCCATCATGGAGAAAAAATTCTCCTAGGGATATCACCAACGAAGTGGTGGGTAACAGGTCCAAAACCTAAAAATTTAATCAGAGCTCTACAAAATGGCAAAGCCATTAGACCAAATGTGAGAGTATCGTGAGCCATGCGAGGATGATAATAGAGCAAAGATAAGGTGCAAGCTCGATGGAATGGAAATGTTTGGCAAAATCACGTTGCCAAAATCCCAAGGCATGATGTGCATATTTGCCCTACAGCTACCCCAAACATTGCCACTGCAAAGAACTCAATTGTGATACTTATAAAAAGAGAGAACCACAAACTTAGTAGATTATAGTTACAGACTAATAGTATCTAGAATCGAGATGCCTCATGCTGATCATCTCATGGGAAACATTTATTTTTGTTTTAAAGTGATTTTGTATTAAGTTTTAAGTTTTAAGTTTTAACTATATCTTGTCAAAACTTGGAACTTTTGACTAAGGAGTCAAGACAAAATCACAAATATCATATTTCAGACTTTAGTATCTAGTAGTAGTATCTTACTATCTACATCTTATACATTTTATATTGTAGCTTTATAATTTTATTTTCATATTTGTGTGACAATGTGTTTGTTAATTGTTTTATGTTGATGTTTGCTAAGTGCTTTAAAAGAATACAAATTTGAAAGAAATGTCATATTTCAATATCTACTATCTAGTATCAATGATCGATATACCACTTGACATTTTATACATTTTATAAAGTAGGTTTTGTCAAAATGTGTAACTAGGTTTAGTCTTTATGTTGTCTATCGTAATCGTGATTTTATATATTTGATATTAAAGAGAATAAATCTATTATTGTCATTCTTGATGCATGAGTTTCATGCTCAAGATAAATTTATTTGTAGGGCAAGCGCCCATTGAGTGCTCCTAGGTTTTTCATAGAATTATGGAGTCAAAAGAGTCATTGTCATACATGTAAGACTCTTTTGGGCATGTTGTATCTTGTAAAAAAAAAATTGTAAAGTCAAAAGTGTCATAAAGACCCTCCAAGACCTTGTCAAACAGGTCGGCCTACAAGAAGGATCAAGTCAGCGTCATGGGCAGCAAATCGACCTCCTAAGAAGCCTATATATAAGGGAACCTTAACTTCATTTGTGAGATATTCATTCAAGCAAGAAAGAAGTTCGATCTCCTCAAGAAAGAGGGGAAGACAAGGAAAAAGGACGAAGTTCAAGGAAAAGAAGAAGAGAAGTAAGATCGAATTTCTGGAACTCTCTCTCTCTCTCATGTTAGGGTTTCTAAAGTAGTTGCTAGACCGAAATTGTAGAAGTTGTTGGGAAAGTCAAAGTTACAGAAGAAACTGGGGGGGAAGTCGAAGTTGTAGAAGTCGTTGGAGAAGTCAAAGTTGTTGCTAGGTCAAAATTGCCAGAAGGGTCGAAGTTGCTAGAAGTCGTTGGGGGTCAAAGTTGCTACGTCGAAACTGCTAGAAGCTACTATGTCAAAGTAGCTGGAAAGAAAAGTTCATCAAGAAGGAGAAGTGTGACTTTCTCTTGGAGTGGTCTTTGAAGGGTCTTAAGTCTTCGAATTCGTCATCTAAACATTCTATAAGAAGAGAAGAATTATTGTGGGTTTTTCTCTCAAGAGGAGAGGTTTTGGCCCTGGCTTACAGCCTATATTTTGTGTCCTCTTGTCTCATTGATCTTCAAAGTTTGGTAGTTGCTTGATGATAGCAAACACAATAATAATCAAGAGAAAGAAGAAGTTAATCAAGTTAAGTAAAAATACATCACAAGCAATTATCTGAGTAAGAGAAATCACCTAATCTAGTTGCCCCTAGATTTCTCAACATGGTTTCAGAGCTAAGGTGACTATGTAATGCCAAAAGTCGTATACGCAGTGGAAATATTTAAAATACTTTGTAGACAAAGACATCCATCGTAGGACAGTAATTGTAAAATGTATATTGTATTAAAGAATTGATATAGGGTGAGTACAAATGAGAATGAGGGTCCTGTATATATAGCCGGGTAAGTACCCTTTCACAAACAGGGATGTCTCTAAGACATGTCTTTACATTATTAACTAACTAACCATTAGTTAATTTACTTATTATTTATTATTATATTTATATTATTATGATTATTATTTGTTCTCTATTCTTATTTATTTTTACATAATTTATGTTCATAACATTGCCTTCTCCTTCAAAAAGATTTGTTCTCAAAGCTTGTTGATGGAAGGGCTTGATCTCTTTTCTGCTACGAATGTCTTCTGCTTGATATCTTTTTCTACTATCAATGCCTTCTCATCTCTGGACAAAATCATCTTTGTCGATACAAGTTGATATGATCTTTGGAGTGATATATAAAATTGTCATACTAAGAATGGATCGGACAATCCTAGATTAACCTTCTATGGAATCTTCTGATCATTGGAACTTTGTAACAAATTGTTATCAGTAAACTGAATTGAGCTCACTTCAGTATTCTTTGTAACATAAGTTTGTTGTTTGTTGATATGATCCTTGGAGTGATATATAAAATTGTCTTACGGAGAATGGATCGGACCATCCTAGATTAACCTTCTATGGAATCTTGCGATCATTTGAACTTTGTAACAAATTGTTATCAGTAGACTCAATTGAGCTCACTTCAGTATTCTTTGTTACATAAGTTTGTTGTTTATATTCTAAGTGATACAGATTTGTAGATTGATTAAGGTGTCTACTCTTGTGATTCAGATGTAGATAAGGAGTTTTTCTTGTTTGAACTTCCTTTAACGTTTTTATGACAGTTTCCTGATTTCGATCAGGCATTTTTGTTGTTGACTTAACTATTGAATCTTTACTTGGGGTGTCCTCTGTTTCAACGACAACCTCTAACTACGTTTTACTTCAATAGGGTTTAGATTCCCCTGAACTACAAGATTAGTGGTCTTGATCTTTGTTTCTTCAGTTTGGACTGCTACATATGGAGATTTGGATGCTTCTTTTGCAACAAGTTCTTTCAACCTATTCATTTAAAATACTTAATAGACAAAGACATCCATCGTAAGATAGTAATTGTAATTGTATATTCTATACAAGAATTGATGTAGGATGATTACAAATGAGAATGAGGATCTTGTTATATATAGCTAGGTAAGTACCCTTTCACGAACAGGCATGTATCTAGAACATGCCTTTTCATTATTAACTAACTAACCATTAATTAATTTACTTATTATTTATTATTACATTTATATTATTACAATTATTATTTATTATCTATTTTTACATAATTTATGTTCATAACATTGCCTTCTCCTTCAAAAAGCTGTCTTCAAAGCTTATAGATGAAAGATTGGATATCTTCTGTCGTTCGGAATATCTTCTTGTTTCTGAGATTTTATCTTTGTTGATAAAAGACAATACGATGCTCTGAGTGATAGACAGAATTGTCGTACTGAAAACGGATCGGACCATCCTAAATTAATCTTCTGAGGAATGTTCTGATCCTTGGAGATGTGTGATGAATAGTTATCGTATGACCGTATTGAGCTAACTTCAATATTCTTCGGAACATAAAAAAGTTTTATGTTTTGCGTGTTATGGATTTGTAGATTGATTAAGGTGTCTACTCTTGTGATTCGGACCTAGATAAGGAATTTTTCTTGTTTGAACTAACTTTAACGTTTTTATGGCAATTTCCTTATTTCCTTTAGGCATTGTTGTTGTTGACTTAACTACTAAATCCTCATTTAGGGTGTCTTCTATTTGAACGACACCCTCAGAGGACGTTTTTACTTCTATAGGATTTGAATTTGCCTGAACTGCAAGATTAGTGGTATTGATCTTTGTTTCTTCAATTTGGACTGCTACATCTAGAGATTTTGATGCTTCTTTTGCGACAAGTTATGTGAACCTATTCGTCAATGATTTATTTTCGTCCTTAAGCTTTTTTATCTCTTTGAGCAGATTTTGATTATGATTTTTGAGATGTAAGCATTCTTCATTCTCCGACTCAACTGTATTTTGGCCTTCACGCTTCTCATCTTTTAAACACTTGATTTGTTCTAATAAATTTTCTTCTTCTTGTTCTAATAAATGATCCTTGAGTGCTTTCTTTGATGCTTTAGCTTTCTTGACTTGTTCGAGTATTTTTTCTTAGTGAACTTTGAAGCGCGAAATTTTTTTGTCTTTGCTGCAAATGACTCAAACTCTTTTCGCTTCTTTGATATTATTTTTTCGTTATCTTGAAACATCAAGTCTGAGATATCCTTAAAGTCTTCTAATGAAGATTTTATTGATTTTGATTTACTTGTTATGTCTCGAAACATGACCATCTTTGCTTTATAAGGAAACGTCAAAACTTGTTTCTCTATGTTTAACATGAATGTACCCAACTCCTTAAACCAGGGTTGACCGAGTATGATGTCAGTCTTTTTATCCATCCTCACAACATGAAATTGAGATATGTACTCATAATGACCTATTGTCACTTGTAGATCACGAATTTTATACTCTTTTTGGTCAAATATATTTTTCCTTACACCAATGCTTAGCTCTGGAATTAATCGTTGTTT
The DNA here is from genome assembly GCA_000404065.3 of Pinus taeda. Lineage (NCBI taxonomy): Eukaryota > Viridiplantae > Streptophyta > Pinopsida > Pinales > Pinaceae > Pinus > Pinus taeda. Next base: position 84,198 of record APFE030687431.1, read on the forward strand.
GCCAAGTTGACGTTAAGATAATTTTATCGTTGCTTGGGCTGATGGCGACATTAACTTCTCTTCCTTGGATACTTCCTTTTAATGTAATTACTCTATGATCTATAACTGAAAGACCATTGTAGGCAAACCTTTCTTACTTCGTCATTTTTGAATTGAGCTCCATCATTTTTTTCAATGATTGATCCCATTTTGTTTTGTCAAGATGACTTTAGGGATATATTTAAAGTTCCTTTGGACTTTGTACTTCAAGCCTCCTTTAAAAGTGTCTTTTTAATATATATTTTTTTCTTTAATTCTTCAAAACTCTTCTAATCCAATTTCCTATTATCCTTAATATTTTAAAACTCCTTTGTATTCTTTTCATATATTTCTACTTAAGCTTTTTTCCTTTTGTACTTTAAGAAGAATATTTAAATATTGTTCCAATTGGCTTCTTTTAAATATCTTATTGTCCTTTCTATTTATTTTTTAAATTTCATATAACTCTTTAAACTTTAATTCAACTTCACTTTAACGTAAACTCTTAACTGATATTTTCTCCTTATGTAACCTTTTATTTTAATACCCGCTTTGTACTTATATATATTTTCAATAATTCAACTTTAACTCAACTTCACTTTAACGTAAACTCTTAACTGATATTTTCTCCTTATGTAACCTTTTATAATAATACCCGTTTTGTACTTATATATATATTTTCAATAATTTTATGACTTGAACTTTTCTTTAAATACCCCTTTATAATATAATACTTCTCTTTATATATCTCTTATTTAAATTAAACAAAAAAAAAAAAAAAAAATCCTTTTTGAAAAGTTACAACCCTAGTGAAACGTGGCTATTCACCTCTTTGGGGTATAATATAAAATATATGTTCACTTATGTACTTTTGACTCTATTAATGTTCTCCACATAAAAAGTAAAACTTACCATTCACATAAAGAGATTTTGTATTCCTTTTGTTTTTTTTTACTTTTAAAATACCATGGGTAATTACCATGGGTTTCTAAAACCTACGTTAATGTTCTCCACATAAAAAGTAAAACTTACCATTCACACAAAGAGATTTTGTATTCCTCTTGTTTTTCTTGTACTTTTAGAATACCATGGGTTTCTAAAACCACGGGCTTGTAAACCAAGTAATGAAGAATCAAGATAGTATTATCTACTCTTGCTTCTCTTACATATAGTTTTAAATATATTTGGAAAGCTTCCCTCTTAGCTTTATTATGCAACTTTTATCAATAATGTAGAACATTTTTATATATATGAATGTTCTCCTTGAGAAATCAGTGGTTTAGGTGTTAGTGTTCAAATCTCTATCATGATAATTACTTGTGAAATTTGTTGGTTTATTTATTATTATTTGTATTCTTCTTCTTTTTTTCATCAAGAAATTACCAAAATGCCAAAATATGAAGATCACAGAAAAACAAGAGACGCAAGATATAAGCTCCAAGCCAAGGCAAAAACCTTACAAGGCGGAAAACCCAGAAAATCTCCTCTTCTTATAGAATCAGATCAAAGTGAGAAATGCAAGACCTAAATCCAACATTCAAGATGCCAAGTCAAGCCCCCCATATTCATCAATCTTAGTCACAGGAAATAACATCAATATCAGTTGCTATACCTTTCATCAAACTTAGCTCATATGCCACAAGTAACTTGCTCTTATTTCAAAATATCTGCCACAGAGAACTTGCATTTCTTCAACCATTTACCACAAAGAACTTCGCATTTCTTCACTTCTGAATTTCACACATCTCTGCCTTAGGAAACACTCGCATCAATTTCAGAATTTTAACCTCGGGAGACTCGCATCATTTTAGCCCTTTCTCCTCAGGAAACTTTGCATCATTTTAGTTCAGAATTCATCACAGAGAAGCATCGAATTGCTTGCCATTTGAAGGAGGACGTATGCCAGTATATAGTTGTTCTAACATGCGAAAAGACACAACTACTGGATGAGCCAACTTGTCATCCAGGAGGGCCAACTTGGCGTCTTGATGTGCATTAACTCAAAATACATTTAAAAAATATTTCTCTTTTTCTTTACAAGAAGTCCAAATAGGACTTCGACTCAACAAATCCTAGAAGCACGAAGAGCATGCCTAAATAATGAAACAATAATAAAAAATCATTTTTCTTCATTTTTTGCTTTTTAAATAAAATACATAATGATAAAAATTATGATGACCGAACCTAGTTACACTCTTCAACAGAAGGAAGGTCAAGCAGTTGAGAGAAGGGGCCTTCTTGTTCAGAGAAAGAAGGGTTGTAGCCTGGCCGTATTGAACAGTGAGAGAGTTGTTTCGGGTTTGCAGTTTGCACCAACGCCACATTTGCAGTTTGCACACCACATTCCATAGACGTCGCATGGATGCCACGGACTTTGCAAAGACGTTGAGACAAGCGATGTTGAGGCCTTTCAGGTTTACAGAGACGTTGTGTTTGTTTGCAGTCAGTGTGCAGAGACGCTGAATAGATTGTTCTTTGGTAATTATAAATGCTTTAGTTTGCAAAGACGTTGCGTTCCAGAATCCAAACTTAAAGTTTGCAATTGCACCGCGCCGCATTCCAAACTTTGCTAGGATGCCATGGGCTTTGCAAAGACGTTGAGACGAGCGACGTTGAGGCGTTTCGGGTGGTTTGCAGAGACGAGCGACGTTGAGGGGTTTCGGGTTCTTACTATTTCTATCACGTGAGAGTTGGCTTTGGAATGGATTTCCATGCATGACTGGACTTTTTGCTTCACTTGTTTTTCCCATTGATCGGAGTCCCTACACTCTAGCATGATAGGCACAACCGCACAGTGACTGGTCCTACTCTTGGAATTTTTTTGAAGTCTATTCAACAGAGTCACAGACAGACATGGTCGACTCTAGACTCTAGAGAGACATTGGTTTAAAATTTAAATATGCACATCTGAAGGTCCATCTTCACACTCTCCAAACTTGTTGAGCAATTGTAGTCAAAAGTTTTTAACTGTTATCATAGATTAGAAACAGCATTGCACACTTTTGACTAGAATTATACATGAAAATTTGTTTTATTGAAATATAGGATAGCACATAAATTATCACGCTTGCATATACATCATTTGAGTCTCCATGGATGATTCAATAAGCACATATAAGGAATTTTTAATTTTAATCTTTTATTGTCTTTCACTGTTTATAGGAGCCAAATTAAACAGAAGGTAGTGGGCACGACTCCAAATCTTAACAGAATCCACAATTTAAACACAAGTCCAAAACAACAACAATGCCAAGGGAGAAGGACTTTAAGATTCCCGGAGACCCCAAGCTCCTTTGTAAATTTTGCAAAGCGAAATGTCGTGGAGGCATTTATAGATTCAAGTTCCACCTTGCACAAATACCTGGCCATGATATAGGTCTTTGCAACAAGGTTGACGAAAATGTCAAACACCAAGCAACCTTGGCCATTGATATGTTGCGTCAGCATAATGCCAAGAAATAAAAGCAAAATATTGAATAGGAACTCTTGGAGCTGATGGTTTTTCTTCCACTACCCCCTTGTCACCTCCCTTAGTTGAATCCTCAATGTTGTTCCCAAGTCAACGCATGCTTCCAAGTCCAAGTCAAACTCAAGGCCAAATGAATCCTCCTTCCTTCAACACTCGAGGTGGAAACATAGTCACCTTTTCTGCTCCCTGCACAAAACCCGATTCCCAACCTACCTAGGATGCCACTAGTTGGAAAAAAAATATCCATAGTCAGGCAAGGAAGGGCATTGCTAACTTTTGGTACTATTCTGACATACCTTTCCACTATGCCAGAAGTCCTTATTGGCAAGCTATGATTGATGCAGTTGCTATTGCAAGTCTACAGTTCAAAGCCCCTTCATCAAAGAGCCTTAGGACAGATAAGTTGTTAGACAGTGTTAATGATGTCATGCTTGTGCTATTTGAGTTTCGTTCATCATGGGTAGAAACAGGGTGCACCATCCCAAGTGATGGATGGACAGATCAGAGGAATAGAACTTTAATAAATTTTCTTGTATCATGTCTAGCAGGCACAATGTTTCTCAAATCAGTGGATGCTTCAAACAAAGTTATGACTGCCCAACTTATCTGTGAAATGATGAAGTCAAACTCGGTCAAATGAGAGAAATTTCTGCAGTCAAAGTATGTGATTTTTCCTGTGGTCAACTCAAGTCAAACAGCTCCAAACTCCTCAGTTTCTGTGCCAAAAGATGCAACCTAGTGAGACAGAGATACCCCAGAAAAATCGAACCAAAATGATGCCAAATAACCCTTCATCAACACTGATCAAAGTGCAAATTAGCTGAGATTTTCGGCCACCTGAAATTCGTCCTCCTTACCCACACGTGTGAAAAAGAGTTGCCTCAAACTTGTACAAACCAATCAGAATGAGAGAGAGAAGATGAGATGATGTGATGTGATGTCCAATTGAGCTTGAGGTCACTTGTATTTATATGCATTGGAAGAGGAGCAATTTGTCCTTACGCTGACCTTGACAATTTGTGCACATGTGGGCTTGACTTCAAAAATACATTTTTCCTTGTCCAAATTCAGTGCTTCAAATGTCAATTTTGGTCCTCTCAAAAAGAGGAATCTAGTCATATGATTGGATCACTGAGCTGCCAAATTAACAATTTTCAGCAGAAGCAAAATTAACTAGGTTTAGGCCCAACCAGGTTTCAAGTTCATAAAGTCACATCAAGTTTAATGCCCACCCCAACATATTTCAGGCTACTGTCATAGACATGAATATTTTCTAACTTAAAACACAAGAACCTACTCTCCTCACTTTGTCTCAAAACAACACAAGCAACCCACAAATTTAACACGAGTGTTTTTTGTCAAATGATCCCGGGAAAACCCCAGAGGAAAAATCAGTAAGAGAGGAGATTTTTATTTCTCTCAGAAATTTTACAGAGGTCAAATCAACAATAAATACAACTTAACTCCCTTGGAAATCATGCCTCCAAGTCCAAGTCAAACTCAAGGCCAAATGAATCCTTCCTTCAACACTCGAGGTGGAAACATAAACACCTTTTTTGCTCCCCGCACAATACACGGTTCCCAACCTACCTTGGATGCCACTGGTTGGAAAAAAATATCCATAGTCAGGCAAGGAAGGCCATTGCTAACTTTTGGTACTATTCTCACATACCTTTCCACTATGCCAGAAGTCCTTATTGGCAAGCTATGATTGATGCAATTGCTATTGCAGGTCTAGGGTTCAAAGCCCCTTCATCAAAGAGCCTTAGGACAAATATGTTGTTAGAGAGTGTTGAAGATGTCAGGCTTGTGCTATCTGAGTTTCGTTCATCATGGGTAGAAACAGAGTGCACCATCACAAGTGATGGATGGACAGATCAGAGGAATAGAACTTTAATAAACTTCCTTGTATCTTGTCTAGCAGGCACAATGTTTCTCAAATCAGTGGATGCTTCAGATAAGGTTAAGACTGCCCAACTTATCTGTGAAATGATGGAGGAAGTCGTTCAAGAAGTGGGCGAAGAACATGGAAAAATTGTCACCAATAATGCAGCTAATTATATGGTTGCTGGTAGACTTTTTGAGATTAGGCACCCCACTATTTTTTGGACCTCTTTTGCTGCCCATTGCATAGATTTAATGCTTGAGGACATTGGTAAGCTTCATTGGATACATGAGGTTGTGGAGAAGGCAAAATCCATAACCAAATACCTATACAACCACACTATTGTCCTAAACACCATGAGGAAATACACTGAAGGTAAAGAAATTGTTTGACCTGCAGTGACTAGATTTGCAACAAATTTCATATCTTTGCAATCTGTGGTTGAGCAAAAGATAAATCTGAAGAGGATGTTCTTGGGACCTAAGTGAATGGCATCTAAGCATTCCAAGACCCTTGAAGGCATTGAAATTGTTGCACCTGTGTTTAATGACGATGCCTGGAAAGATGCCGAAGAGATTATTGTTGTGATGGAGTCCCTTGTTAGAGTTCTCAAGTACTTCAAGTCATTTAACTTTTTCATTTTAAAATTCATTTCAAGCTTCTTTTTATTTACAATGTTTCATATTTCTTTAAATTTGAATGTTGGAACTTTCAGGATGGTTGATGGTGACAAACCCGCTATGGGTTACATTTATGAGGTGATGGATCTCGCAAACGAGGCCATCAAAAGAAGATATGGCGATGAGGAGGCAAAGTACATGCCTCTTTGGGACATTATTGATGCGCATTGGGATAGGCAATTGCATTCCCCCTTATAGGAATTTACAGGGTAAGTTCCTCGGATAGAACACCAAAGGATACATCTCACAAACAAATCACATATCAATACACCAGTATTCTTAATGTGGTTAAAACCCTCAAAGAGGGAAACAGTCCACGACCTGAGCCAACGCAGCCACTTTAGACAATTTATTAATAAAAGAAAGAAAATTTACATAAGCTTCTCTCATGAACGGTCACTCTATAAATGACCCTCCATGCTCTTTAAATAGAGATCATGGACCAATTGGGTGTTAAGCCACGGATCAAGTGTCGGTAATATTGAGGAGAGAATGAACCGTCAGATCACTTCATGTCTAGAACATATCGTGACCGTCAGATTGTAAGTTACATATGTACACAGTAAAGAAACACACTTCACCTAACTCTACACTAGACCAAGTTATAATTAACTATTAGTCTATTTCCTATGTGTCGGAATATCCTAAAATCCCCCCTTAAGAAAAATTTGGGATAGGATTGAAGGATGTACAAATATGACACAATAGGAGAAGGAAAAAGGCATTAGAGCCTATCCCCCCTTAGTGACAACTTCTTGAACTCCAACCATAAATCGAAGTTTAGTAAACTTCGCCTCTGTGAGAGCCTTTGTAAAGATGTCTGCAACTTGATCATCGATTGAACAATATTGCACTTCAAGAACATGGTCATGAATGAGCTTTCTGATGAAGTGCATGTGTAGTTCAATGTGTTTGTTGCGTTGATGTTGGACTGGAATTTTGCATAGTTGAATGGCATTTTGATTATCACACCAAAGTGTAGTTGGATGCTACTGCTGAAAACCAAACTCTAACAGGATCTGACGAAGCCACAGGGCTTCCTTACTAGCTTCTATGGCGCCACGATACTCTACTTCTATTGAAGAAAGAGAAATGGCACTTTCTTTCTTGCAAGCACATGTAATAGGTCCAGAACCAAGAACGAAGACATAACCTGCAGTGAACTTCCGATCATCAGGGTCACCAGCCCAATCAGAATCAGTGAAACCAACCAATAGAGGAGATGCTTCAGCACTATAATGAATCCCAAACTGAAGTGTACCTCGAACATAACGAAGTATTCTTTCAGTTGCTTTCCAATGACTTTCATGTGGGTTTTGCATAAACCGAGCAATAAGGCCAACAGCAAAGGAAATGTCAGGATGGGTATGGGTCAAATACAAAAGTTTTCCTAAAAGCTGATGGTATAAGGTAGCATCAACTTCAGGGGAAGTACAAGTGACTAAAAGTTTGGCCCCAGACTGAAAGGGAGAAGGGGCTGGCTTACAGTCTTCCATGTGAAAGTGGCGTAAAAGATCACAGGCATGCTTGGACTGGGAAAGGGAAATACCTTCCTTGGATTGCAAAATAATGCAAGCGTCCTAAGTCTGTCATTGCAAACTTCTTTTTAAGGCTAGACTTCACATGGTTTATAAGGTTGGGATCACTACCAGTAAGGATAAGATCATCAACATAAAGAACAAGAATGATAAGAGACTTACCCACTTTCTAAAAGCCAGTATCTAAAAGAAAGCTATCCATTTTGGCATACCAAACCCGAGGGGCTTGCTTGAGACCATGAAGGGATTTCTTAAGCTGACATACAAGGCTGGAGTCTATTTGTATAAAGCCAGTAGGTTGTTCCATATAGATTTCTTCATACAAGTCCCCATGCAAGAAGGCAGATTTAACATCTATCTGATGGACTTCCCATTTGAAAGAGGCAACAAGGGAAAGAACAAGGTGGATAGAGTTCATTTTGGCAACAGGGGAGAAGGTTTCAGTATAGTCAATGCCTTCTACTTGTGAAAAACCCTTAGCAACAAGACAAGCTTTATGCTTATCAACTTTTCCATCTGGTCCATACTTGGTTCTGTAAACCCATTTGCATCTACCAAATTTTCGTCCCTTTGGAAGAGGAACAAGATCCCATGTATCATTTGCCAATAATGAACGATATTCTTCATTCATAGTTGTGCCCCAATCTGGATGGCCTGAAGCTTCTACAAAGGTGTCAGGATCATAATTCCCTGAAGCTTGAGCCAGTAAACAAGAGGCTCTATCGAATTGAGAATGTGTACGTCGTTGATCTGTAGGATCATTTGCAAGAGCACCTGTTGCATCCCGAGTAGGACGGACCCATTTTGGAAGCTGAGGAGCTGAAGGAGGATCCTAAGAGGGTAGGGAAGGATTGTCATCCTTGCTGTCATCATTTGAAGAAGATATATTTTCAGAAGTAGAAGGGATAGAGAGAGGTGGCACATCCGTTGAACTAGGCTCGTAGGCCAATATATTTTCAACAAACTTTACCTCTGTTCTAATGATAACATTTTTGGACTGAAGTGGAATAAGTCTATATCCTTCAACGTCTTCAAATATCCAACAAAAATACATTTTTCACTCTTAGGTTCTAAAGCTTTATGTTTCTCATCTGGAATATGGGCCCATGCTTCACTTCCAAAAACACGAAAGTGACTTACATCTGGTTTAATTGAGCTCCATGCTTCTTCTGGAGTGATATTCTTTAAA
>APFE030687431.1:93275-106078 GCA_000404065.3 Pinus taeda
TAGATTGAAGCATACAATTAGCCATTTCCTTTAAGGTGTGATTCTTCCTTTTAGCTACACCATTTTGTTGTGGAGTATATGGAACAGTATGTTGCATTTGAATTCCATGCTCAGTGCAAAAATTGATGAATTTGTCGTTAACATATTCTCCGCCATTATCAAATCTTAGCTTAAGAATTTGATGTCCAGATTGTTTCTCAACAAAGGACTTAAAGGCCAAGAATATGTTAAAGACTTCACTCTTGAGTTTTAAGAAGTATACCCAAGTGCGTCTAGAGAAATCATCAATGAAAGTTAAGAAATACTTGTAGCCAGAGAATGAAACAACTGGAATTGGACCACATAAATTGCTATGCACAAGCTGTAAAGGGGTTGAGGCGTGCCAAGAGGCACGTTTTTCAAAACTATCCCGATGATGTTTTCCAAGTACACATCCGGAACAAACACCATCTCTGCAAGATACGATGGGAAGACCTGTCACCATATTTTCATTACATAGATTTTGAAGAGAGCGATAGTTTAAGTGACCAAATCGCTCATGCCAAAGTTTGCTCACTTCATCATCATAAGCAACAAATACCGAGGGAAGTGTTGATGACCCAAAGTTGTTAAACTTATACAACCTTGTAGAATCATCAGCAATGCCAGTAGCTAAAATCTGTTTAGAATCTCTTAGGTCCTTAATTACAACATCGTGAAGTGAAAATTCAACGGTTTTACCTTCACCTAAATGAGTTATCTGATATACAGATAGAAGGTTGCAGGATAAGGTTGGAACACATAATACATCATTAAATTGACCATTGTCTAGATGAACAGTTCCAGTGCCTACAACACTAAGAGATCTATCATCACCAACATATATATTTTTGGTGTTACAATCGTTTAAAGAAGAAATCATGGCTTTGTTTTTGGCCATGTGATAAGAAGCTCCAGAATCAATGAGCCACTCATGAGAATGAGAAGAAGAAGACACATTTAGTGCATAACCAGACCAAGATGCTTGACAACCACATGCAAAAAGTGTTATTCTTGAAGATGAAGTTGAAGTTGAGGAGTGCTCCAAATGGATGTTATGATTCTTCATTGTTGCTTCCAAGACTTCCATCTTCTTAAAGCATTTGGATTCTAAGTGGCCATCTCGATTACAAAAGTGGAAATATCTATTAGTCCTCTTCCCTTTGTTTTTATTTGCCTTATCATTTTGTTGAAATGATTTTTCATTTTGAGACTGAAATTGCTTAGGACCCTTGTTTGGTTTAGGACCATTCTTTTTAGGATACTGCTTCTTAGGATTCTTTGAATTTGGTTGTTGGTGGGTGGCTAAAGCTTTCTTAGAAGAGTTTCCAAGATTAAAAAGACCAAGATGTAAGAGTTTTTCTTGTTTTCTTATTAAAGAATCACAAAAGGCATCAAAAGAAAGGGACTTGTAGTCTTGTCCTTGAGAAATAAAGGCTTCTCTAGTAGAATGGAAGGTGGAAACAAACACAGAGTAGGTTGGTCTCAACATAGTAAGAATGGAATAGATAAGGCTACCATCTTCTTTCTTAACCTTAACACCTTCCAAGAGAAGTCTAAGGGTTTGAACTTGGACAAAAAATCTTCAATGGAAGAAAAATTATTAGAGTCCAACGTAAGCAACTCATTTTCGAGTTGATGGGCTCTAATTTCATTTTTAATTCCAAGAACTTTAGTAAGTTGTTTCATTGCTTCATTAGGGATATCAAGTTCTGCGATATGGAATCTAAGTTCTGGAGAAATACACATCCCTATCAACCCACATGCTTGATCTTACCTATTTTCCCATTTGGTTGCCTTATCTTCATCTTTAGGTTTAGTTTCTTGGTCTGAGGCTATTTTGCAAAGATCTTTACTTCTAAATAAATCCACAATGTAGGACCACCAATGGAAGTAGTTGTTGCTATCAAGAATAACTTGGCATGGACTTTCCATTTTAACAAAAATTGAAGTTGTAGATGTTGAAACTAAGTGTTTTAATGGAAAGATCTCAAAAGATTAGGCTGATTCAAAAAAAAAACAACTTCCGGATGAAGAAGTTATAAATAAGTGAAATTCACTTTTACAATGGTACATTATGAGCTACTCACTAAATTGTAACTTAAATAAAAGATAAAGAGACTTTGGAATTATAAGTGACTCACTTTTTATAATGGGTGAGAACAATTTTACATAAAGTAACTTTAAAACATAAGCTACATGTGCTTTTTGAAAAAGTAACTCAACAAAACGAAAGACTTGAACCCAAGACCTCTATTCTCATAAAGTAACTTTGGACCAAGTGAGCTACTTTAAAAGGTTAGTAATTTTTGGAAAAAAGGAAGGGGTTTTTTTTAGTCATTGAAGCTTTAGCGTGCGTGCTTCCTTGAAAAAACTCATTTTTCCTCCAAATCTTAAAAATGACGTAGCTAGGGCTACCGGAAACCTTTTCGCGTGAAACAAAAGGGGTTCTTCTCTAAAACAAATGCTCCTAACACAATAGAGCAATCCTCTTCGGCCCGAAAGCAGTCAGAAACAGCAGATCTAGGAAACAAAAATCAAATGTAGTTGTACCAACTTCGGATTTGGATCACCAATGGATGCAGCCCTCAAATAGCTCTGATACCATGTAGGAATTTACGGAGTAAATTCCTCAGACAGAACACCAAAGGATACCACTCACAAACAGATCACATATCAATCTGTCAGTATTCTTGTCGTGGTTAAAACCCTCAAAGAGGGAAACAATCCACAGCCGAAGCCAACGCGGCCACTTCAGGCAATTTATTAATAAAAGAAAGAAAATTTACATAAGCTTCTCTCATGAATGGTCACCCTACAAATGACCTCCATGCTCTTTAAATAGAGATCATGGACCAATCAGGTGTTAAGCCACGGATCAAGTGTCGGTAATACCAAGGAGAGAATGAATCGTCGGATCACTTCATGTCTAAAACATATCGTGATCGTCGGATTGTAAGTTACAAATGTACATAGTAATGAACCACACTTTTCCTAACTCTACACTAGACCAAGTTATACTTAACTATTTCCTGTGTCAGAATATCCTAACTTACATGTTGTTGGGTACTTCTTACACCCACAATATTTTTAGGATAAGAGCAAATTTAGTGAGGATGGGGAGGTTGGCGAAGGACTTATGACATGCATGGAAAAGTGTTTCCTTGATCCAAAATTTCAAAGTCGTGTCTTTTCCCAACTACAAGATTATAGGGCACCATCTAAGTTGTTTGCCTATACCAGTGCTATATGAGAAAGGTCTAAGATGTTGCCAGGTACCCAACTTGAAGGCTTCATCAATTCATTAAATTTGTTTAAACTTTATTTTGTATGTTAAATGTTTTATTGAATTTTCTTGTCTTTTTAAGGTTTTACGATTTAGTATTTGGTACTTCTACTCACAAACCCTTGCCACTTGCTAGGTCTTTGGTGGCAAAACTTTGGTAGTGATACGCCAGATTTGAAGAGATTTGCCATTCAAACCTTAAACCAAGCATGCAGTGCTTCAGGTTGTGAGAGCAACTGGAGCATGTTTGAGAAAATACATTCTAAGAAGCGCAACCGATTGACACAAAAAAGCTTAAATGACCTTGTGTTTGTCCATTACAATCTACTACTTTGCAACAATCAAATACTAGGTGAGAGCTTGAATTTGAAGGTTTCATAATCTAATTCGTACTTTAAATTTCAAACGTCAGAGTGAAACTTTAATTCACATTTCAATGTCTCATGATAATGACAGGCTTGGGTCATTCACCAATCGACCTTGAAAAGAGAGATTTGCAAACTACAAATGCGCAGAATGGGTCCAATTAGAGGAGGCTCCTCTTTTAAGCCTACATGACTTGGGGAACTTGAGAGTCAAGCAAGCAAAGGAGAGGGAGGAATCGCTTCTAGTTCTCACTCTTAAGAGTCTTAGACTCTTAGATACTGATTTTTTCTAATTAGTATGCTGTTTTTTGTAAACTTTTAGAAGCATATACTTCTGCTTCTATTTAGTCACTGGTTAGGAGTCAAGACACAAGACTCAGTACTTTGGATCATGTTTGGACTCATAACATATATGAGATACTTATTCATTCATGATATTTTGGACATCTATTGATATTATGCATTGTTTGGACATGGCTTTACCGAATATTAATGAAAAATGTTTTTTTTTAATTCAATATATGTGTATATTTTTATTATTAAATTCACCGATTTTTTGCTGATTATTTCCCAATCCGATTAAAACTCTTCACCCTTTTTGCCTCACCGATTTATTGCCGATTCCAAGTCTGGTAAAATTGGTTGAACCCCAGGCCATGTTTGCAGGAGAGAGACATTGAGTATTAAGGCCGAGTTTCCTGTTGGAGGACAGGCCAAACCCTGTGCCGAGATCTGCTGAAGAAAAGGAGTTGTACTCTGCTGGAGAGGCCATACCATTGCAGAGGAGAGAAGGCCCATTTCTGTGGTCATTCTTGGCTGTACACTCTCTGGATCTGCTGCTGTAATTATTTCCTAAGTATTTTCTCTGAAGCCTAATAACATCCCTCTTTGCTGGTTTTCCTCACATCGGGGTTTTTCAGATTAAAAGCTCTGTAAAAGTTATGTGCTTGGATTTCTTGTTTCTGCTGTGCATAATTTGTTGGAAGCTTAGCTGTGTTAACTGTGCATAGATTTCAGATTTGAGTTTTATGGGTTTTCAGTAAAAATAAAATTCTGGGTATAAAAATTTACTGCCACGTTAACCATTTTGCTGGGCCTAGAGAAAACTAACAGTTTTTTAGGTTATTAAGTAGATTTTTAATTTTAGCTGACTAAAATCAATTAGGCATATGCATGCAGATAAGGGTGCAGATCTCCACGAGGATGCATGCCTGCATACGTCAAATCACCTCTAGTTGAAGTGCTGGTGTGCATGTGTCCAGATTCATTGCACCAAAGGGAAAAGGTATAGGTTTACTCATTCAGTATTCAGTTCAGCATCAAGCAGTGAATCAGCTTCCGGTGTTTTTCCTCTATCATGTTCAGTTTAGAATTAATGATAAAGTAAGAACATGTTTTCAGTGTTTACAGTGTTTACAGTCCAACTACTAAGTTTCTGTTTTGCTTTAAACAGTGATTCAGCAAACACATTATGATTCTTTCCTGCTTAGTAACACTGGTGATTTAGGACAGACCCGTGAATTTTGTTATATATTTTCTACTGTATGTTTTTCGCAGATTTTAGCTTTAATAGAATAGCAGTTTACAGTGGCTTTTAAGGCTCATCTATCTAGTAGGCTATGAATTATCTTAAGTGCAACGTCTGCTTACCACACAGTTTAAGAAAATCTAATAGAAACTAAAATGTCAAATGTGTCCTTGACAATAAGGATAGCTCTGTTCTTGCCGTCATTAGAACTCTTTAGCAAGTGGTACATCTTCAGCTCCAGGCCAAGGGTTATCTTTTGGTTAGAGATGCCAAGAATGATGAGGTCTTTACGTATTTGCATCCTGTTTCAGTCTTTGTTGGCCGAGGAATATGCCTTGATTGTATTTCTACTTTTTGTACATATTCTAGTCAATTTAAGAGGCATTTAATCAAAGACAAATTACCTTCTTTAAAGGATGCAATCGCTTTACAGTCCACAGTTTCTACTCTTTCATTATTGTTCGCATATCATACAATTTGCCCTAGCTACAAATAGCTGTAATACCAATATAAATGTTGAATAGAATTTGACTTCATTAAAGTTGGTATTCTTATATAGACAAATACCCGCACACCATTCTGGGATCTTAAAGTTTTAGGGAAAAATATAATTAGAAGATTGATCAAATAATCTCATTTATGGCTTCATGGTTAACTAATTACTAAATTATTAATGGACATAATCACTTCATGAACGTTGTTTAAGAACTATATAACCTGCAATTTTTATTCTTTTATTATTGTTGCCAACTTTATTAATTCCCTTTGCTACTACCAGTCAGAGGAGCAGTATATATATAAACAATTTCTTTATAGTCAATAGGTTTAGATAGACTAATACCTGCACACCTTGCTTTGCTTTAGCTTCCAGCAAAGCATCCAGCCGAGAAGAAGCATTAATATCGTATGGGCGACGCAGATATACTTCTGGACATATCCACCAACTTGCTATGAATATCTGCAGTGATGAATGAAATCATATACCAATACATCCTTATGTCAACAAAAGCAAGAAGAACACCATAATAAATCTTGTAGTCAATAGAGCTACAGATACTCGTCAGTATAGCATCACATGAAAGGTGTTAAAGCTGACCTCAGATTTAGCTTCTTCAATTGCCAAAGCAATAGCTTCAAATGCAGTTTTTCCATCAATAAACCACTGAACTTCACTGCCATCAGCAGTCAAACCTCTTGGTGGGGCAAAGGATCCAAAACGATGAGGATGACACCATCCTTCAGGAGGCCGTAGCCCTGCATCATTAATTGCTGCCACCCAATCACGAGCTTTACCAGATCCCTTTGTCCTTATCTTCACAGTCCTGTTACCACACGTTACCTATATAACAACGAAGCGTTAGTTTGTCAAATAATAATTCAGCTTTACATATAATTTAATAATTGTGAAATTACAGCACATAATGGATATCATACATTAGGCAATATATCACAAAGCAGACTTAAACGATTAGTAAATTTTAATGCACCAATTAGCCATCTTTTCAGAAATGCTGTTTAAGTATTGGAAGTTGGCATCAAAGAAAACATTTCAGCAACACATTATCATGGAAATCAAGCACATAAAGAAACCAAGATAACTCAAAAGAGCTCTGTATTGTATTGCATAATGATAAAGTGAAAGCTTTTTAATACAGGATTACGAGCAAGTTGAGTCAATCCACTTTATGAATGTGGGATGGATTGAGCAACACACTAAGACATAAAAGCATAAAATAACCTAAAATCAAATTAACTTTATTAATGCCCAAGTCTAATATCTTATCAACTAGTATAAACTAATATTCACTTTAACACACTCCCTTAATGCTCAATCTACTAACTACACCAAGCTTATCCTGAAATTTTAAATATTTTGCAGGACCTAAATACTTCATGAGAATGTCTATAGTTTGGTTCTCTGTGAAACAGTATTGCAGCTTGATAGATCCATTCTCTACAAATTGTCTGATAAAGTGGCAATGTACCTTAAAAGGTTTGATATGCTTATTGAAGAATGGATTCTTAGCAAGTTTGATTACCCCTTGATTATCACATATCAGGGGTGCTGGCTCTCCTTGTTGCATGTGCATTTTTAAAAGCATCCTTCTAAGCTAAACTGCCTCACATGCACCTTTTGATGCTACTTCATATTATGCTTCTACCAATGAGAGGGCTACAGCATGTTTAATTTTGCTGGTCCATGTGATTAGACCCATGCCAAGGCTGAAAACATATACAGAAGCAGATTTACTATCATCGAGAACCTCCCCAATCTGAATCTGTATACCTACACAATTCAGTGTCTTTGCTTTTGTTGTATCATATGCCAAAGTCAGGTGCCCCTTTTCACATATATAAGCACTTGCTTCGCCGCAGTGCAGTGCTCTACCCTTGAAACTGTCAGGAATCTGAAAAAGAAGCTCACAGTGAAACTCAAATCAGGTCTGGTGGTTGTAAGATATCTCAAGCTACCGATTAGTTGCCTATATACTGACTCATTAACTGCCTTAGAGTCAGTGTTGGTTGAGAGTTTCAGCCCTTTCTCCATAGGTGTAGACAAGGATTTTCAATGTCAGTCTGAACCTATCAAGCAATCTCCTGGCATATTTTATGTGTGAAACAAAAAAGTTGCTACCTATTTGCCAAACTTCTACACCTAGACACCACTTTAGGAGGCCTAGATCAATCATATCAAAAGTTGTGCTCATATTGGATTTGACCTATTCTACAGCACTTTCCTCACTACATGTAATAACGATATCATCTACTTAGCTGATAAGAAAAATGATATCATTACCAACTCTTTTGTCATATATATTAGAATATGAAGGACTCTACTGCATCCCCTGCATCCAAGTACCTGTCAATCTTGATGTACGATGCACTAGGTGCCTACTTCAAACCATAGAAAGCCTTCTTCAGTCTACAGACCAAATGATTCTTCCCTAAAACTTGAAAACCCTATTGTTGATACATGTAAACTCTTCCTCAACTCTAGTGAGGAAAGCGCTCTTCACATACATCTGATGGACCTTTCAACCAAATTGTGCTGCCATCACTAGACAAGTCACATGGTGCTCATCGTTGTTGTAGGAGCAAAGGTCTCCTCATAGTCAATTCCCTCTCTTTGAGAGAACCCTTTTGCAACCAACTGTGCTTTGTACTTATCAAGTGTAATATCTATCTGCTTTGTACTTGACCTTGTACACCCACTTGCAGTCAATAGGTTTCTTCCCTGGTGGAAGAGCTAAGGTGACAATGGACACTTTTCCTACATAATATCGTCGTAGCATCTCAAAGGAACCTTGTCAAGACTGCTTGTTTGGCTGCTAACACCATAACACTACCTATATCTTTCTCATCCCAAATGTTGATTCAGGCTATCTGCATCAGAAAATACCAGCCTGGAAAAATCCATATGCTTAGAACTCCCCCCCCCCCCCCCCCCCCTTCAAGTGCACCTGCCTAAAGCAAAAATTTGAATCCTCATCCACCATTGGTGGCTCAGTAATTTTGAATTCAGGATAAGTGTAGAAAGTTCCAACATCCTCATCAACAACAACATCTCCACTAAAGCTCGCCTTATTGCTATCAATACCAACCCAAAATGTAGGCTTTCTGATTGTTGGTGTACCTTGTGATCAACAATTTTTTCCTTTCTGAATCTAACTTGGCTTTCTTTTCATCTTAAGTCCAAGTGTAGAAAGTAGAACCACAGACTTTAAAATGGCTGACACTGGGCTTTCTTCCAGACCATGATTCCTCTTGAGGCTTTTGCTTCACCACCATCACTGCAAATCTATTCATCACTGCAAATCTATTCAACGAATAGATCGTTGTGAATATTGCAGCAACCCAAAACTTGTTCGGAACACACTTGTTCTACAACATATACTTGGCCATCTTTGTAATAGTGCGGTTCCGCCTTTCAACCACTCTCCATTCTATTGTGGAGTCACGAGTGTAAGGTGTAGTAACCTATCTTTTAATCCCATGTTCAGCACAAAAGTTATTGAATCATGTGGAATAGAATTCACTATCATTATCATACCTAAGAGAGGTAATGTGACAACCTGACTCTTTTTCTTCCAAGGCTTTAAACTTTTGAAATTTAACAAACACATCATATTTCAATTTCAAAAAACACACCCACATTTTCCTACAGTAATCATCAAAAAATAGAAGGAAATCCCTGGCACCAATGATTGGTGAGGTGTTTATTGGTCCACAAATTCTTACATGAACCAAATGAAGGACTCTTTATTCTCTTCACACTTCTCCATCCCCAAATGGTATCCTCTTCACACTTGTCCATTCCCAAACATCTTTCTATTCATTATTAAAACATATATTTTATTCTACATGGATTTCTTTGTAAATTGGATGTTTATATAGTTATCAAATAGCTTTGTTGATAACAATTAGCATAAAATGTGACCATCATAAAACATAAATGTCACCCAAAAATTATTAAAGTGTTAATACTCCAACACTTTGTTGATTTCTGGTAGCATCGGATGTGCTCTAAGCCTCAAAATTTGTAGCAAGGCTTGGACACATGTATTCCACAATATCCAGAAATCATTTTGGGAAATTCCACCTAGAAAGTTTTATTAAAATAATTAATTATTTTTAATGGAGGACTAAGTCTAAACTTAGGGAATTAAAATAATTAAAGAGTATAAATATAACTGTGGGTGAAACTTCTAGAAGTAGACAAGGATCAAGCCAAAATGATATGAGCCATTGATTAGAATCTAATCTGGGTCGTTGGTTCTCAACAGAAGGATTATAAGAAGAGGCTTGATGGGCATTTGGAAAACACATTGAGTGGAAGATCAGAAGATCAAATTTCTGAAGCACAACAATTGCCGGAAGAGAAATTTGAAGTGATCTTTTGCAGTGAGGGGCAGGGATAGTATCTAATGGGGAGTTTTCCTAGGTCAAAAGAGTACAAGGCAGAAAGTGGCAGAACGACATCCAGAGAGGCTGATGTTGGGTCACACAGAGTTGACGCAATGGCAGCGCAGAGCCTCGAGGGAGCCAGGGTGTGAGACCGGGAGGCTGAGAGTTGAAGTTTCCAGCCAGCAGAGGGTCAGGAGGAAGAGCAGCGCAGTCCCCAGCAAAGGTGACGCAGAGACTGCGTGAGGTTGATGTAGTTCTGTGTAGAAGCTAACGCAGAGGCTCACTTCTAGCATATCAAAGTCGGATCTTCCAGTGACAGGGTGAGATCATCTCACTGTTTCGTTTTGTCCAGTTTATCTTTGTATTGGATAGCCAGTTGGTCATCCAACGATTTGTACTCACAATTACTACTGCATAATAATAAAACCCTCAGCTTTTGCACCAGTTTTCCCACACTGGGTTTTTCCGGGGACATTTGTCCAAAAATAACTGTGTAGATGTGTTGTGTATTTCTTTTTTGTTCAGTTTCTGGTTTCCGCATTTTATTTAAATGGTGAAGGTTGCAGTGTATTAGTTTAGGTGTTTACTGTAGGAAACAGCAAATAAATTTTTTCAACAATTAACAAATAGAAGACACCTAATCAGTTGTTGCAGTAGAAATTTGGGCTTCCAAATTTTCGCATGGTACCAGAGCTGCAGGTTAAGCAAGAGAGCAGAGTTGGAAGAGCCCAGCGCTGAAGATAAGGAATGTCGAAGTGCTGCGTAGGCAGCAAATCGAATCCCCTGAGGGATGGTGTAGTCTAGGCCAGGAGGGAAAAATTTTCGTGGGAGTTCTCTCTCTGAGTGAGTCAACAGAGAGGTAAGACTTCCAAATCGAAGTTTGCAAGTGTGAGAGGGAGCAGTGCAGCGGCTTCAACGAAGAGGCAGTTTTTTGGTGTGATGTAGTTTTCTGCGGCAGTTGCTGGCGCAAAAGATCGTCAAAAGGAAGAAGGGAGACATTATTGAGGGAATTCTTCCTCAAAGGACTTCCAGCCAAGAAGCCTGATTTCTCAAGTGCTGAAAAGCAGCAGAGAGGAGTAGATCTACTAACTCCAGCAGGAGTGCGTAGGCCAAGCTAGTGTTGCGCAGAGGAGAGAGGAGGTAGTTCGACAACTCATTGGAAGAGATGGCAGCAAATGGGTTACGAGATCAGGATCGGTTGGAGGGAGCATCCAACTATGTGATCTGGAAAGCAAGGATCTTATGTCTTCTAGATGAGCACGATCTCAAAACTTACGTCAAAAATGTGGTAGTTGTACCCACAGATCTAGATCCGCTCAAGAAGTACAAGGCCGATATGGCGAAGGCTAAGAGGATGATCCTCGACAGAGTGAGGGATCATGTAGTGTGTCACATTACCGGCAAGGATACTGCCTGGCACATGTGGGAAGCCTTGGCCACGTTATATGAAGGATCTTCCGAACAGTAGAAGATGTACTTGGAGCAAAAGATGAGATCCACGTAGATGCAGAAGAGGGAACACATAGATACATTCCTTACAAAGCTTCAGGAGATCTGAGACTCGTTGGCAGCTGTGGGGTCAACACCTCAACCTACTAAGATGGTGAGGTTGGCCCTGGATTCAGTCTCAGAAGAGTGGCAAGTGTTTGTCTAGAGTATCTTGGGTAGAGAAAGATTTTCGGATTGGGAAGGAATGTGGCTGCTCTTCAGCAGGAAGAGATGAGGAGAGACTTAGTCAAGTGCAAACTTGACAATAGCAATAGTAGCAGTGGGACGAAGCTAAAGGAGGAGGATGAGAATGCAGTCCTCGAATCTAAGGGGCAGCAGGAGCAGCGGAAGAAGAAGAAAGATGTTTTGAGGACCAAGTGCTTCCGGTGTGGTGAACTTGGTCACTACGCTACGCAGTGTCCTCTCAAGAAGAAGGACAAGGACAAAAAGCATGATCCAAAGGCTACATCTGCATAGATCAAAGAGGAGGAGTTTGCCATGATTGCCCAAAGGTGGGGTGATATAGAACTGTAGTTCGAAAGACTGCAGTTGGGAAGGATCCTTGAGGTGTCCACCTCATGGATCAATACCTTGCTATGAGAGCTTAGATCAGAAGTAGCAAGATGGACCAGTGTCAGTTGGTGCAGAGGAGTGTCAGTTGCAATAGCTAAGAGCGTCAAAGACTAAGCAACGCAGAGCTAGAGTTGGCAACTATGCAGTTGGCACAAAGCAGAAGTCAGCAGCAGCGCAGAGCTATGTCCCCCCCCCCTCAATCCCGCTCCCAATCCGTGCTCCGTGCGAGAGCGACTCGGGAGCGGGTCGGGAGCACGCTCCCTAAAAAAAAATTTGCTCCCTGCCTTTTCGGGAGCGTTTTGCCTTTTTTGCAATTTTGTTTTTTGTAGTAATGTTCGAAATGCATTTTTTTTTTAAGAAACAAATAATTTTTGAGTGGGGCAACTTAATGATCAAGTCTAGGCCCTAGTATTGATATGCTATTCATGGTAATGTTAAATTCTTAAAGTAAAAGTGACATTTTCCTTAATCTTCATTTTCATCGTTTTACTCAAATTTTTAACATTACCATGAAATGACTCGGGATGTTTGAGAGTGGTTTCGGCCTCATTGGATTTCATATGGAGAAAGTAGAATTTTAGATTTCATTCAAAATCCAGCAGACTTATCAGTTTTTCAGGATTTCAGGACTGGGGGATTG
>APFE030687431.1:121335-160010 GCA_000404065.3 Pinus taeda
TGGTGTATTGAAATTGTTCCACCTGTCAACAATGATTTTCTTGATCAAACCAGCAAAATGATCATCAACAAACAGAAGTTGTGGAGACGCCTGCGAAATGATTTCCATAGTTTTCTCAACCATGGAATCCATGCCATCATATACCTCTCCCAAGAAAGGTTGGTCAATGTTAGCACTCCGGAGAAGCTCAAATGCAGGGGTTGTGAACTTTAGCAAGAAATCTACCTTGCTCCACCAATCCTCATCAAGGCACAATCTACGCACCATAGATCCCCACTTTGAATCTGCTTGTCTCCACTCAATCCAAAGTTGACTCACCACCATAGAAACTAATGCATGCTTAACCTCAACAAGTCGGTGCAACATCACGAATTTTGAGGCATATCTTGTCTCAGCAACTTTTAACAACTCCAATTTGGAGTACTCTCGAAATATGGCCTGAGACTGGTGGTGGTTGGTGATGAATTTGATAATCTCCCTTGCTTCCCCTGTGAGTCCCTTTATCCAGAAAACTTTGTTGTCGATCTCCTCTAAGATCAGATTCATATTATGGACAATGCATGGTGTCCAAAAGATGTGGTCATACCTCCCCTCAATAATTAAACCTGCAGCTTTGCAAACTGGTGCATTATCCGTGATAACTTGCACCACCTTGTTAGGCCCCATTTGTTCAATAGCTTTTATAATAACATTAGCAATGAACTGTGCATCTTTCACCTCTCCTGAGCAGTCTTCTGCCTTGATAAACATTGCTCCTTTGGGGGAAGTGGCAATGATATTTATCAATGGTTTGCACCTTATATCTATCCAACCATCTGAGACTATGGTAACCCCAAAGCTACTCCAGGAAGAACGAATTGGAGCTAAAATTTCCTCCACAAGGTCCTCATTTTTGAGAAGCTGGGTTCTGACTTTCTCATAGTTGGGCCCCTTGTACCCTTGAGGAGCTTTGTTAACTGCCCTTATCATATCTTGCCAGTAAGGAGAGCGAACAACACTAAATGGGATACCACATGCATAAATGCACCTAGCCTCTCTGGAAGCAGTTTCTTCTCTTGCTTGCACATTCACCAATCTAGTAATTCTGCTATCCTGAACTGAAGGGGATGCCCCTGGGCCTCTGGTATTTTTGGGTGTTAATTGTTCATGTTGTTGAGTGTGACCAGCTCTCCTCTTTCTTGCTTCAGCTACAATCTTTGGCTCAATGTTAGATGGAGCTTGAGTAAGGTCATCATGCCTTCTCTTAGTACCATCCGCCTCATCTTGCTCTCTTTGATATGCCCTCCTTGCCAATGGATCTGATGTTTTTGTGCAACCTGAAACCCCCTGTCCTCCTCCATGCAATAGATGTGCCTTCACTCTTGGGTAGGAGCCCTTGTACGTATTATTGCAAAGATTGCATCGCCATTCCCATGAGCCACCACATCCACATCTTTGAAGCTTTGTCACATGCCTCCAAAGGGGATAATATTCAGCGCTTGGGTTGGCCCTAGGGCTTGAACTTGCAGCTGCACTTTGGCTGGAAGCCATTGCTGCAAAAATAAATTAAAAAAACAAATCTGTAAATAAAAAAGTTAAAAACGTTTTTCATATTTTTGGTTGCATAAACCCTAGAAAAATTGAAGAAATAGTAAGAAAAACTAACAAAATGAATGTGGCTTACCCATTTCAATTTTCTGTGGCTGAAACTACCCTAAAATGCCAGAAAAGAGGAGAAATATGGTTGTAGCTGAGCCAAATCTGCTGCAAAAATAAATTTAAAAAGCAAATCTATAAATAAAAAACGTTTTTCATATTTCTGGCTGCATAAACCCTAGAAAAATTGAAGAAATAGTAAGAAAAAACTAACAAAATGAATGTGGCTTTACCCAAATTAATTTCCTGTGGCTGAAACTACCCCAAAATGCCAGAAAAGAGAAGAGAAATATAATTGTAACTGAGCCAAATCTGCTGCTGCTGAAATCTCTCTCTCGTTGCTGAAATCTCTTTCTCCTGCTGCTGAAATCTACTTTGCTCACTGCTCAAAACACCCTAGCTGAAACAACCGCCAGTCTCCAAGAGAAACGACTTGCTGAATAGTGTGATGAGAGAATGAGACAAACTTCTCTTTTATAAGTTTAGACAGGCCTCTAGAACTCACTAGATAACCTAAAAAAAAAATAAAAACAAATTAAAAAAAGCACAAGTTTTTTGGGAAACATGGGTTGTACGGCCATGAAACGCGTTTCCGGCCATACTGGCCACGTTTCCATTTCGGGAAATGTGGCAGTACGGCCGGAAACGCGTTTCACAGCCGTACCAAACATGTTTCCACGTTTCGTCCCAGTTTCTGGCCGGAAACGAACCTCTCCCCCCCACGTTTCCTGCATCATAGGTTTAAGGCATGTATCACAAGAATATTTGCCATCTCCAACAATGCCATATTGACATCAATGACAACCTTGACTAATAGGTCTTGGAGGAGGAATTTACATAAACAAGTATGACTCTTTATAATGTGTAACATGTCTTTATTACAATGACTCTTTAGACTTTTATGACTAGATGACACAAATCCTATGGGCTCCCAATGGGAACCTATACTAAAATAAAATTTCTTGCTCATGAAACCCATGATGCAGGCATTACAATAATTTTATTTTTCTTCTTTACATCTCTTACATAAAAGTCACAATTACGTCATTATGACGACTGAAACTAGTTACACATTTCAACCAAAATTTCATGCTACCTCAACTCCTCAATTTTTGTTCCCAAGCTGCCTTGGAAACCGTGCCCATCCGCTCAAAAATTTCTGTTGTACAACCCTCAAAATTTGTGCCCAGTCAGCCCTTGTAAACCATGCACATTGTTGTACAACCTGCACATTAAATGCATTGAAATAGATCTCGATTTTCATGCTGCTTCTTGTGCGTTTAATGTTGAACAGCACCTCGGAATTCATGTTGTACCTGCCTCAACTTTTGTGCTACTCCTAGGGATTCGTGCCCTCTCTCAGTTGTATGGACTACTCTCTCTTTCTCTTCAACTCAGCTCCTCTTGCTGAATTCTCTCCCTTTCTCCTTTTATTTCTCTTTAATGACCAAAACCCCTAACCCTAGATCTCAATGGTCGAGATTGAATCTCACCATCTCAAGATCAATGGTCATGACTTAAGCTCACACTAGGCCCACTGAAATTACTTAAGTGACCCAACTTTATAAAGTCACACTCACTTTATAAAAAGTCACTTTCTAACTTTATATAATCACTTTATAAATTAAAGTGCATAGGGTGTGAAATATGTTGGTCACTTCTGCATGTTAGGTACTGCCATTACAAAAGTACCTCGCAAACAACAAAAACTAATACCTAACCCTATGTTGGACAAAACTTCTAGGAACCCAACGTTTCAGGTCGTACCCCTACCCAAAACTCTGAAACTTCGCCGAAACTCGACTATTATGTAATCATCTATGAGAATTAGTCAGTGTAACACGAATCGATGATTGATCGCAATTGCTCGCGAGTAAAAAATGGCTCAGCATACAAACGATCTGATCCAAAACTTTGCGAGTCAAACTTGCGTTGACCGAGTTCGACTCGTGGTCAACGCGAGTTTGACTCGCGAGTCTGCAATTTCTGCAATTTTCCCATGTTTTTGGCCTTTTATCCTTGATTCCGATTTCATTTAGGTTTGTTGTTGCTCGTTGCTGCCATTTTCTAAACATTAAAGCGTTTCGGGTTTGCAATTTGCACCGACGCCGCATGGACGCCACGAGCCTTGCAACGACGCTGAGGCGTTTCGAGTTTGCAGAGACGCTGCATTAGTTTGCAGTTAGTTTGCAGAGACGTTGAATTGATTGTTCTTTGGTAATTATAAATGTGTTAGTTTGCAAAGACATTGCTTTCCAGAATCCAAACTTAAAGTTTGCAATTGCACCAACGCCACATTCCAGACTTTGCTAGGACGCCACGAGCTTTGCAGAAACACTGAGACGAGCGACGTTGAGGTGTTTCGGGTGGTTTGCAGAGACGAGCAACGTTGAGGGGTTTTAGGTTCTTATTGTTTCTATCATGTGAGGGTTGGCTTCAGGATGGATTTCCTTGCATCACTAGGCTTTTTCCTTCACTTGTTCTTCCCATTGATCTGAGTCCCTATACTCCAACATGATAGGCACAGCCGCACAGTGACTGGTCCTGCTCTTGGGATTTTCTTGAAGTCTATTCAATAGAGTCACAGACAGACATGGTCGACTCTAGACTCTAGAGAGACATTGGTTTAAAATTTAAATATGCACATCTGAAGGTCCATCTTCATACTCTCCAAACTTGTTGAGCAACTGTAGTCAAAAATTTTTAATTGTTATCATAGATTAGAAACAGCATTGCTTACTTTTGACTAGAATCATAAATGAAAAATTGTTTTATTAAAATATAGGACAGCACATAAATTATCACACTTGCATATACATCATTTGAGTCTCTGTGGATGATTCAATAAGCACATATATGGAATTTTTAATTTTAATCTTTTATTGTCTTTTACTATTTATAGGAGCCAAATTAAACAGAAGCCAGTGGGCGCGACTCCAAATCTTAACAGAATCCACAATTTAAACACAAGTCCAAAACAACAACAATCCCGAGGGAGAAGGACTTTGCTTGGGTTTATTGTGACAAGATTCCCGGAGACCCCAAGCTCCTTTGTAAATGTTGCAAAGCGCAATGTAGTGGAGGCATTTATAGATTCAAGTTCCACCTTGCACAAATACATGGCCATGATATAGGTCTCTGCAACAAGGTTGACGAAAATGTCAAACACCAAGCAACCTTGGCCATTGATATGTTGTGTCAGCATAATGCCAAGAAAGCAAAGCAAAATATTGAAATAGGAACTCTTGGAGTTGATGGTTTTTCTTCCACTACACCCTTGTCACCTCCCTCTGTTGGATCCTCAATGTCGTTCCCAAGTTTCCCACACATGCCTCCAAGTCCAAGTCAAACTCAAGGCCAAATGAATCCTCCTTCCTTCAACACTCGAGGTGGAAACATAAACACCTTTTTTGCTCCCTGCACAATACCCGGTTCCCAACCTACCTTGGATGCCATTGGTTGGAAAAAAAATATCCATAGTCAAGCAAGGAAGGCCATTGCTAACTTTTGTTATTATTCTGACATACCTTTCCACTATGCCAGAAGTCCTTATTGGCAAGCTATGATTGATGTAGTTGCTATTGCAGGTCCAGGGTTCAAAGCCCCTTCATTAGAGAGCCTTAGGCTATGTTGTTAGAGAGTGTTGAAGAAGCCATGCTTGTGCTATCTGAGTTTTGTTCATCATGGGTAGAAACAGGGTGGACCATCATGAGCGATGGATGGACAGATCAAAGGAATAGAACTTTAATAAATTTCCTTGTATCTTGTCAAGCATGCACAATGTTTCTCAAATCAGTGGATGGTTTAGACAAGGTTAAGACTGCCCAACTTATCTATGAAACAATGGAGGAAGTTGTTCAAGAAGTGGGAGAAGAACATGTTGTACAAATTGTCACCGATAATGCAGCTAATTATATGGCTGCTAGAAGACTTTTTCAGATTAGGCACCCCATTGTCTTTACCTCTTGTGCTGCCCATTGCATATATTTAATGCTTGAGGACAATGGTAAGCTTCACTGGATACATGAGGTTGTGGAGAAGGTAAAATCCATAACCAAATACCTATACAACCACACTATTGTCCTCAACACCATGAGAAAATACACTGAAGGTAAAGAAATTGTTCGACCTGCAGTGACTAGATTTGCAACAAATTTCATATGTTTGCAATCTGTGGTTGAGCAAAAGATAAATCTGAAGAGGATGTTCTTGGGACCTGAGTGGATGGCATCTAAAGATTCTAAACATTCCAAGACCCTTGAAGGCATTCAGATTGTTGCACTTGTGTTTAATGACAATTCCTGGAAAGATGCCAAACAGAGCATTGTTGTGACGGAGTCCCTTGTTAGAGTTGTTAGGATATTCTGACACAAAGGAAATAGTTAAGTATAACTTGGTCTAGTGTAGAGTTAGGAAAAAAGATTAACTCATCTTTTTTCCTTTTTAGTATTTGTTTATATTACTTTACATTCATCTTCTCCTTTCCTGCCTTTTTCAAGGTTCTCCTTGCCATTTTGCATTCCTCATCAAACCAAGCATTTACAGGAAAACGATTTGATTCTAATTTCCTATTTTTTGCTCTTTTGCACTTCTCAAGTGCACTTTGAATTATATTTGTTAACTCATGATT
Organism: Pinus taeda; assembly: GCA_000404065.3. NCBI lineage: Eukaryota > Viridiplantae > Streptophyta > Pinopsida > Pinales > Pinaceae > Pinus > Pinus taeda. Next base: position 127,601 of record APFE030687431.1, read on the forward strand.
GTTGAAGCTTTTGAAACAAGTTTTCTCCTTTCGAATTAATCTCTCTAACATTGTCTTGAAGATAGTACAATTTTCTTGTGTTAGAAGAATTTTGCCCCTTGATAGAGATTGTCGAGAGCATTGGGTTTTCCTCCTATGTTGTCTTTCTTCTAACCATGATAACCTTATATAAATTGGGTTATGGTCTCATTTTAAGTCCCAAGTATGTTCTCCAATACTAACTTCGTCTATCTTTTATATTAAGCTTTGTGAATACATCACATAGTCAACAACACTTGCCCCATTGTATGTGTTGCTAGTGAAGTTCCCAAAGCTTTTCCATCTATCTAGACCATTGCAAATAATTAAGTTGAAAGACCCACACAGTGTAAGCAACTCCTCTCCAAAATGATTGTTAACTTTATCATCTTCTGAACACCTCACCCATTGGGGATTCTCCTCTTCAGTGAGCCAAATAGGATTGTAATCCTCTTTGCAACAAAGAATGCTAGCTTGATTATTTGTTGTTCTAGCATTGAAATCTCCCACTAAAAGAACTTCTCCCTGCTGAGAGTACACGGCAATATCTTGTTTTAAAGTTGCATATGGATCCTTGTTGTCAAGCCCCTTATTTTTGTAAGTTTTTTTTTTTTTTTGAGACTTGAGGGGCAAAATAGCATGCTGCAATTCTTATGTGATTCTTATTCTTTGATATTTTCAACCATAAATATTGTTTATTTGCATCTTCTTTCACTAAAACTAGTATTCCCCCATACCCTTTGCCATTTCCTGCTACCTTGTTCCAAACTGCCAACTTCAAATAACCGTCAAACACAGGAGTTTTGCAACCATCATGCTCATGAGTTTCCGTGAGACAAATTATGTCTCTACCTTCCGAAATAAGCCCTAACCCAGGTCCCCTCCTCCAAGGGTAACCTCTACAATTCCAACAAACTAAACTTAGGTAGACCTAGGTAGGATTTGATTACTACGCAAATTGGCACATAAGACTCAAATTTGATTCTTCACCCCTTTTCGTGCATAAAACATAATTATAATAATAATATATAATTAAATATAATATATATATATATATATATATATATATATATATATATATTATTTAATTAACAAAAAAAATAGTTCAAATTAAGGAAGAAAGCTTAAATTGGCAGACAAATATACACCCCCACAAGCCTGTTCAATGTCGTCAATGGCAATGACTAATTTCAGCAAAAAATTGGTTGATCTTGAGAATAGGATTACAAGCCATTCTAATGATTTTAACCAAAAATTAATCAATCTCGAGAGTAAGGTTACCAAATCGTAATCAAACAATGTTGATACTAACCTCTATTTGTGACAAGATGAATATTACACCCAAACAAATATTCCAAAATTATGAAGGTAATCAACAACACAATTCTCCAGATTTGTCAAAATCATCAGACGCACATGAGAAACCTAAGTCGCCGAAAACATCATCTGCACACCATTAAGAAAATAGTAACGCGAATTTTCACAATAAGCAGCTCTGGAATCCATTCACCAATCAATACCCTTTTTTCACTCCACCATTAGCGACGTATCAATGAAAAGCAAAAATCAGGCTACCCAAGTTCGAGATTTACGATATTGACAATGATAATGATGAAAGAAAGCAGATGAATATTTCGAGATTTATGATATTGACAATGATGACAAAAATATTAGGCACGCTTCCATGAAAATGGAAGCTGAAGCATATAATTGGTATATGTGGCGGAAGAAGACGACACTCACTATCAGTTGGAGAAAAGTTAAGGATGTGTTCTTTAAAAGGTTGCAAGGTGCAAGGAAGAAGAGTTATTTTCAACACTCATCAGATTGCGACCAAAAAGATGTGGATGAATACACTCGAGAATGGGAGACCTTAACAACAAGAGTACCTAGGTTATCAGAATCTCGTCTAATCCAATCGTACATATCCGATCTCAAAACCCATCTACGAGTAGAACTTGAGCTTCATGACATTACTTTGATAGAAGTAGCAAGACAAAAAGCAAAAGTCGCTAAAAAGAAATTTGAAAAGATACTGTGGTCAAAGCCGGAAAAACTATATTCGAGACAAAGATTTCTCCAGTCTGCGAATACGGATAATAAAAAATATATTCCACCATATCTTCGTGAAGGAGAAAAATCTAACGTGAAAGTGCAAAGGATGAAAGAGGGCAAGTGCAAACGCTATGGTGAAAAGTGGGACCCTAAACATAGGTGTGCTAAAGGAAAAGAGACAAAGAACCTATATAACTATGAAGCAACTAATGATTCAAACAGTGATAAATCAGACGTAGAAGGAATAGAAGTTGCCTCAAAATTCTCTCTAAAACTAGATGATGAAAACATTCCGCAAGTGTCATTATCGACTATGACATGTATATCACAACCCCAGACTTTAAAATTAAAAGGACATATCAAGAAGGACAACGTAATGGTTCTCATCAACACTGGTATCACCCACAATTTTTAGACTCAACCATGGCAAAAAGATTCAACATTTTCACATTTCCCATGCCTAACATGAAGGTGATGGTAGCCAACGGTAAGAAGATTGAAAAGGTAGGGAAATGCCATAAAGGTCAAATTGCAGATTCAAGACTTTAATTTAGAATCTTCGTTCTACAATGTTTCATTAGGAGGAGTAGATGTGGTCTTAGGTATCCAATGGCTACAAACCCATCAAAAGAAGTTTATAAGCTTTAAATGGGAAGGGCAAAGGTACAAGTTACGGATTCCAAGCACCAAAAATCAAATCGTGGCGTCATCCCAGATGATGAAAATGATTCGAAAATGAGCACCAACCTATGTAGTACAATGTCACCAAATAGAAATGGTATATGCAAAAGTGATCAGTGAAGAGTCACCAGAAGTACAAGAGCTAATTTAGAAGCACGAAAAAGTATTACAAGACCTACCATGAAAATGCCTCCTAACAGGGAAATCGAGCATACAATAGAAGTCAAAGCAGGGTCAGGCCCCGTCAACATCAAATCGTATCGATATCCGCATCACCAAAAGACTGAAATTGAGAGATTAATCCAAGACCTTTTAAAATGTGGGATCATCTCAAAAAGTAAGAGTTTGTATGTTGCTCCAATTATATAGGTAAGGAAGAAGGATGGATCGTTCAGGCTATCATTAATTATAGAGGATTAAACAAAATAACAATTAAAAACAAATTCCTAATTCCCTTTATCGATGAAATGTTGGATGAACTACATGGCGCAAAATACTTCTCAAAATTGGACTTAGGGTCAGGACATTACCAAATCATAATCAGGTTGGAAGACATACCCAAAACTGTGTTCCGAACACACAAAGGTCACTACGAATTTAAAGTAATGTCCTTTGGGTTAACCAATGCACTAGCAACATTGCAAGCCACTATGAACGAGTTATTTCGTCCATATCTTAGGAAGTGTGTATTAGTATTCTTTGATGATATTTTAATTTACAGTAAAACTTGGAAGGAGCACCTACAACATCTGGATAAAGTTCTTACACTACTGGAAGAGCATCAATTCTACGCCAAGAAATCCAAATGCACCTTTGGGAAGGAAGAAGTAGAATTTTCTCGAACGCATCATATCCCATGAACGAGTAAAAGTGGACCATAATAAAATCAAGGCTGCAAAGAAATGGACCAAACCAGTTAATATATCCAATCTAAGAGGTTTCTTAGGATTGACTGGATATTCCTGAAGATTTATTAAAAACTATGCACATATAACTGCACCTCTAACAAACCTTTTAAAGAAGAATTCATTTCAATGGAATGAGGAAGCAGGAAGGTGTTTTGAAGAATTGAAAGAAGTTATGTCTAATGCCCCGGTATTGGCAACTCCAGATTTCTCTAAACCATTTATCATTGAATGTGAGGCTTCTAGTTTCGGTATAGGTGTAGTGTTAATGAAAAAGGGGCATCTACTAGCTTTTGAAAGCAGGAAGCTCAATAAACAAGAACATCTTAAATCCACATACAACAGGGAAATGCTCGCTATTATGCACGCACTGGCCAAGTGGAGACAATATCTTTTGGGAAGTAAGTTCTCCATTCGAACAAAGCATAACAGTCTCCAACACCTCCTCCAAGAAAAAACACTTTCCGAACAACAGCAAAAATGGATTGAAAAATCGTCGACTTTGACATGGAGATATTACATAAAAAGGGAAAAGACAATGTAGTAGCAAATGCTCTATCTAGGAAGGACGAAGAACCAACATTACTTGTAGTCTCAGTTGTTGTTCCTGAATGGCTTAATGAGATTCGAAGTGAGTATGCCAAGGACACAGAAATAAGTGCGATAATCAATAACCTTCCAAACAACTCAAAATTTGAATGGAAGAACAATATTCTATGGTACAAAGGAAGAATTTATCTGAATTCAAACTCCAAGTTTAAATCCAAGATATTCAAGGAGTCACATGATTCATTGTCAGCTGGACATGTAGGATTCTTTAAAACTTACTAAAATGCACGTCAATCATTCTTTTGGAAGGGGATGAGTCACAATATTCAGAAATATGTAGCAGAATGTGACAAATGTCAAAGAAATAAAAGTGAAAATATTATGACACCTGGATTACTTCACCCCTTAAACATTCCGGATCAAAAATGGGAAGAAATACCAATGGACTTTATTGAAGGGTTACTTGTACCTGACGACAAGGATAAGATTTTTGCAGTAGTCAACAAACTCACCAAATATGCTCACTTTATTGCAATGAAGAAATCAGACTCAGCTATACAAATCGCTGAGATATTTTGCAATAATATTTATAAATTACACAGGTTTCAGAAAGTCATTGTGAGTGATAGAGATGCCAAATTTAAGGGTAATTTCAGGAAGGAATTGTTCAACCATATAAGAACCTACCTAAATATGAGTTTCGATTACCACCCTCAAACAAATGGACAAACGGAGGTTGTCAATAAATGTTTGGAAGCCTACCTACGTTGTTACACTATAGAAAAACAAAATAGGTGGGTTCAGAGGTTGCATCTTGCTGAATGGTGGTATAATTCTATTTACCATACATCAGCAAAAATGACTCCATTCCAAGCTTTATATGAGTACGAACCTCTGTGATGGAAGGATCTAGCTACCGTCCAAACAAATCTGCTAGCTGTTAGAAACCAACTAGAAGAAACCAAAAAATCGTCCAAACCCTAACAGAAAATTTAAATAATGCAAGAAACTGTATGAAGCAACAAGCTAACCAAAACAAAACCGAGAGAGAATTTGAAGTTGGAGAATGGGTATTTGTCAAGTTCCAACCATACAAACAATTGTCCTTGAAACAAAAAGGAAAGTATAAATTGGCACCAAAGTTCTATGGACCATACCAGATCAACAAAAAGATCAGCCAAGTTGCATACAGTTTAAGCCTTCCGGATAAAAGTCGTGTTCACAACGTCTTCCATGTATCCTGCCTTAAAAGGGCACTTGGTGACCATCAATCAACACAAACAATGCTTCCATCCTTAGATGATGAAGGAAGGGTCATTTTAGAGCCAAAAGGTATGATATCCACTAGGGAAAAGAAGCTCCGATCTTGTGTAATCAAGGAATACTTGATCAAGTGGAAGGACTTACCAGAAGAAGAAGCTTCTTAGGAGACTGAGTCATTTCGTCAACATCCATCATTACGTATGCTCTAAGGACAAAGCATTTTTTTGGGAGGAGGGCAATGTTATAAAGAAAAATTAGTTAATTGTAATTAATAGTTTATTAGGCAAAGAGCCATATCATTCACCAAGAGGCACCAAAGGCAGTATAAAGCCAAGGCCCTCACACAAATTGTATCATCATCTATCTATTTATTAATAATAAAATATGTCTTTGCTGAATCACTGAGTTCATCTATTCCAGTATTGAAGCTTTAGATAGCATAAACAATCTGACGATGTGACCTACATAAATTGTTAAAAAAATATACACCTTTATGGTGCACACCTATTTGATTATGCTATGAAGACAGACATATCGAAGAAAAGAAATTTCTGAAGGCAAAGCTGTGAAAGTGTTGAAAATTCTTCAACAAAGTTGTGTTTTCTTTCTTTCTTTCTTTTTAAAAAAAAGAAGTTCAAATCAGTCCTTTCAAACCAGAGCTCAAGTTAGGTTCAGCAAAGGCAAAAATTTCAAAACCACTAGAGTGTTGATTATGTAAATCACAACAAAGGAACTGTAAAAGGATTTCTTAGAAAGACAATATTCGCAACAAAATCAAGCACAAAAACCACCTTAAAAGAGGCTATTTCTGTGAGCATTCTCATCTTTAACCCCAAAAGAAAGCTTCAAAAGTTAAGGATTTTCAGAACAGACCCCATATTTAACAAAAAATAAAAGCTTTGATGGCTAGGCATTTTCAGAATGGACAACACATATGAAGCATATTGCATCTCCAAATTGAATAATTTTGAACTAAAAGAGAGGATCTTCAAGGACCGAATAAAACTCAAGTTTTAACATGATCTCAGACTTGCATTAAAAAGAGAGATTGAAAGACACTAAATGGAGGTTCACGATATTTACTTAATAGCTTTGGCATTTTCTAGGAGTTGTGTTTGCACTCCCAGATTGTACTCGTACTGGTTGTATCCTTCAGTCCCATTGACCTATTTATGGTCATTCATTGGACATTAATAAAATTATCTTATCTTATTGAAAGACACTAAATAGAGGTTCATGGTATTTACTTAATAGCACAAAAGAAAAAGATACATTGAAGGATAAGATTGGGATAAAGCAAGAAGAAACAAAAAATTGACCATAGAGGTTGTCATAATTAAAACTCATACATACAGGAAAGGGAATACCTGTCTCCCTCTTTTAACACAAATTAAAGATTTACCCATCCCAACCAACGTATTTCCAATAACTGCTACCAGAAAATCCAGCAGTTTATATTCATATCATATCTTTCTAAACTTCCGAATTAATTAAACATAGATTCACATACACTCCTTGGAATAGAGATAAAACTAGGCAATTCAAAAATTTTGAGAAAGGGCAAACCTTCTGCCAGTTTTCATTGCAACAACAGCAGAGCCACCAGCAATTGTTACATTTTGTTGACTCCTCTTCCGTCTGGATCTTTGGAAGATGCCTAACCATGACAAACTCCTCTTTAAACTTAGGCCCATACTCCGGCATAAAAGAAAGTTTGGAAACCTCTAAGAACTTGCAAACCTGAAATCCAAATATTCCTCTTTAAATTATACATAAGAGTATCATCTTATAATTTTGCAATGCAAACATTTTAATGGAACAAATTTAAAAAATAATACAAGCTCTTCCTAGTGCAAAACCACACCTAACTGAACACCCATCAGAAAAATATTTAGAAGCATATATGCATTGGAATTAGTTTTAAAGAATTATGCTAAGGCACCGGGTACATATCCCCCTGGCCCCCACTGCCAATCTATTTGATACAGATGTGATCCAGATCTTGTTAGGATATCAGTCAGATATGGTATGGATCCATATACATCCATATCTGCTGCACATCCAGCCATTGACCTAGATCAGATAGTTGTCAGATATCTGTGATGGGAATCAAGAAGGATCTGGATTAAAATAGATAAAGAACAGGAAAAACAAGCAAAGTGAAAGAGAGATAATTAAGTACGTAAACTAGAAGAAATGAATTTCCCTATCACTAGGCTACTTGTATAAGGAACTTTTACCTACCACCTAGAATAATTTCATGCTCAGATAAGATGATAATAAGACTGTTACGACCCGTTAATATTTATCGGATTCTTTAATATAACCTCTTTCCACAAATGCTGCAGCCACTCTGAGCCTAATGACATTGATCTAGCAGCGATTGGAGCACAATGTCAAAATATATTTACCAAATAGGCTAGCACACATCAACCAAAGTACACATGTAAAAATCCAGTGTCCTCCTCAAACCACTATGAGAGAGGTCCCTCCACAAGAATATCTCCATAAATGTTCAATGTATTATGTAACCAACTAAAACCATGCAGGTGGCCTCCAAGGCTAGCTCATTTCATCAAATACCATGAAAATTGTGGAACGCATGCTCCATACATGTGGCTCCAAAAGAAAAGATATCCCATCAAGATAACCATAAAAAATCTATTGTGTGGTCTCCAAGGTGTAACCACTCCTTAAAGTAGATACCAGCGGTCATACCCATGTGTTGGAGGGTCAAAACTATCAATAATGCCATAGATCCGTGTGAAAGATAATAATCAATGTCATGAAGAGAAGCGACATGCACCATCAACCAAGTAAAACATCCACCAAATATCAAGTGTACAAGTGCCATAAGGAGTGGGCTTCACCTAATCAAACCTCAAACCTCGTGATGAACATATCCAAGTGTGAAAAGTAGCCCCATAAGTTGGTGCTCACACTAGGAAGCCTCCAACTGTAGGGAAAATACATCCAACTGTTGGAATCATGTCGAAAGAGGTCAATATGCAAGTCAACAATGAGGTCAAAAGGAGGTCAAACAATCATTAAGACATTGCAATCATCCTCCACATGTTTGCATGAAGTGAGTGCTCCATCTAGGGCAATAACAAGGGTCATTACAATGTGAAACAAGCATGAAATACACCAAGATCTCCTAGGACACTCACACTAGGAGGCATCCCCACTATGTAAAACACATTCAAGGCATTATTAACCATGCTAAAACTGTGTGAAAAGAGATCAGTGCTAAGCACCCCACCTCCTTATGACATTAATCCATACAATATATAACCATGTGCTAGGGAACTTATCTGCTAGGCCATCAACTACCAAGCAACCACCATAAAATGCCTATACACTAGATTCATGTCATGTTACGATCAATCACTAGGTAGGCATCATACACATGTGCAAGGGGTAATACCATCTAGACATGATGAGCAATATATTAAGAATAACAACACCATGATACCGATATAAGTCACATGAAGTAACAAGCAACACCATCAACTATCCTCTAATATACTGATCCATCAACCAAAGACACACAACCATGAAGACAGAACCAAGCCACGGCAATCCAAAGTACTCAAGAAACCAAACGGCCATCCTCATGAAGCAATCATCTTCCAAATCACACATCTAATCCTCATGCTACATAAGGGGTAACAGCATACTTTCTTATCAATGAGACTATGCACATTCTCCATTCAAGATGCTACATTGACTTTATCTCAATTTGGAGGCTGATACTTTACAAACAACATGCTTGACTAGGTGGAGAAGATTTATCACAAGTCCACTTGTTTACAAGGGATGGCATTTGAGGCTTCAAGGGACTCCAATCTAAAAAAAGCATTCAATTATTTTTATTGATGTGAGAACCTCTGCAAAAGTACAAAAGGGAACCTTGAAAAAATACAGTTGACGTGCCCATAGGGACTCTAAACATTTATCTCTATTAATTTGAACTAATTATTTACTCAATTTTAAAAGAAAATTAAAGTAAATAAACTCTTGTTCAGTGAAAGAGGAGGGAAATGTGCTGAACTTACTTCCTTAGAATTCACAATATCTAGATTGTCGAGAAAGTGATTCAGGTACCCTTGCATTGCGGACTTAGCTCCATCAGATATGTGTTGTAAGCGTCCTATTGCTGGACGAATGACAGGCAATGCTGCAATGGAGGGAACATCTCTGCGCCAAAAAGTGCCAATCTGTCACCTCCATGCAGCGTTGAAAGTCTGCGAAAGCAGCAAGAAAGAAGCAAGATTTCACGCACAAAACGATCAACTTAGGTGGCAATTAAACACAATATGCCCATGTAACATAAATGGAGGATGGAACAAAAAAAAATGGGGCGTAGAAACAAAACAAGCCAAGTAAAAGTTGACAACCCTCCCCTCATGTCCCATGGTGTAAACAAGTAGCATAAATTGCAAGCCGCAAATTCCATAAAAAAGACTCTAATAGTCAGACTCTTTGACAACAGAAAAACATATCCATACTGGAGAAAACAAAGTAAAAGAGGATTTAACTGAAATATAGACATACACCGTAGTGGCAGTCTAAGTAAAATTTTACAATACAAAGATATCCAAAGACTTCTAGGAGTTGACAGTTTGCAGTAGCACTCATCTTGTTTTAATTGAGTGCTTTTGTTAGGCAGATAGTGCCAAAGGTGGCTTCATGTAAACCTTCCCCTCTTACCATGGATGAGAATTTGAAAATAAGGATGGAAGTGGTTTTGCAATCTCCATGTTAGAGTGATGTGCATGCTCTCTTCCATGCTTTAAAAGACAGGAAACCTCACTTATAGTTATGACCACATAAAGCTCAAAACTAAGATTATTTTTCTTCCAACATTTAACAGCTAGATAATATCTAGAACATTAACTCTTAGGGAACTTTATATCATCTGCTTTCAAGAAGTATACCTCGACTTCTTAGCCAACATAGTTGTTCAATTCCAAAGCAGATGTGCACAGAATGTAAACACTAATACATGCTTCAAATTCGAGAAAGGTGGCATAAATCAAGCTGGAACAACAGCAGGATTGAAAGTCAAACAAATAGCTTGATATTCAATAAGAATAGAAGCTAAAGCACCTGCTTTTACTTGGATGGGTTTCCTCTTGGTATGAGGATACCAGTTCTTCATCATGTTCATCTTCATCGGGCCCTTCCTCTACTCCAGCTGTGTGCTCTCCAATACCGATACTCTGGAGCCACTCTTTAACCTGCACTGAGGAGGAATTCAACAAGTTTAATAGGGAACACTATTTTGTTTTAGATAGGCTATATGCTTAGATTATATCAGAGATGCCTAAGTGTCCCTTTGCTTTCATTCTGTATGTTGTAAATCGCAAATCACATTTATCAATCTCAGTCACTCATGGGCATTAATGTAACTAGTTCCTTTTTTTCTTTGTAATCCTCACAAACACATAAATTAACGTCTCACTGCTCCTTAAAGGAGATGTACTCTCTGGGAACTGACAATCCCTTCCTCAAAATAGGACAAAGAATAAGACTTGCCTGCTCCTGCTTCTCATGCAGCTCCTCAATAATTGCCCGTTTCTTGAGAGCAAAATGCAAATAGAAAACTTGTGAAGCTTTCTTTACAAGCCGCCATTTGAACTGGAAACCAAAATATAAGATGTTAGTGTCAAAATGAGCTCAGTTTCAATTTTCTAAAACCAAAGAAATACCAAGAGCATATAGAATCTCGATATATAAAATTATCATTCAGCAGAATATTAAATCTAATCATCCAATGTAAAGAATCGAATGTAAGTTCCAAAAATAGATGCTGAATAGTATATAAAACATCTATTTATCTGATGCTGAAAAGTTTATATGTGTGTGTGTGTGTGTGTGTGTGTGTGTGTGTGTGTGTGTGTGTGAGAGAGAATTGAGTTTAGCCTGGGTGGTTGGGCAGAACAGTTGTTATCCTCTCCGCCCAGATTCAACTCTCGTATGTTGACATGTTTATGCTCTGGAATAGAGTAACTTGTTGTGCTCTTAAGTGAGTCTATACTGAGGGCTGGCCTAGTACCAGCAACCTCTCTCTTGCCTTCGAGCTGAGAGGGAGGCTGACTTTCTTCCCCAGGCAGTACCCAATGCTCAAATTTTTTTCCTTGAAAAGAAAAATAATATATATATATATATATATATAAGCTTTCTTGCAATTCTCTTTGATAGATTCCCTTTTAGAAGTTAATAAAATATCCAGTGTCAAAAGACATGTGAAATTTGACACACATTTTTTCTCACAAACAAGTCTTTAACCGGCAAAGCGAGCTATCTGATCTATCCAGCAATTGCCATCCATAGCAATTGTTTTCACAAATATGGACTGCACATGGTGTTATTTTGGCTATATGCACCCTTGCTATATATATGAGAAACTTTGCATATTTGTGTATAATGGTTTGGATTCATGCGGATACACATGAATATTTACAAATATTTTTTTCAAAATTTGAATATTTATGCATTTTTTGGTTTATGTTTTTTGAATATTTACGTTTTTTTTTTTCAAAATTTGAATATTTAAGTATTTTTTGGTTGATAGGTTTTCTGGTCTATTTTTTCCCAATTCCCAATTTTGGGGTAGACCGATTCGATCACCAATCCGGTTTTGATAACATTGGTTCATTCCTCATTGTTTACTTTTAGCTTTAATTTTTAGCCTTTGACTCGTCATTTTTTACTATTTTGAGTTTGAGTAATTTCAATTTACTATTCCAGTGTTCAGACTTTAATATCCATTATTCCCCTTCATCCCCCTGAATTTCCCTAAATTTTCAGGGTGCTCCCACACGTCCCCCCTATGTGCCTCCTCGTTCCCACGCGCCCCTATCCCGAAAACTTGGTGGAACATTGAGAATAACCATTAAAAAAAGCATCAATTCAAACAAACAACTTGTTTAGAATAAGGAAGTCAAAAAATCTATAGTGTATGACTATGTTCACTATATATCAAAAGACACTTTAGTTGATTTTGTAAGAAGAGGAGTTTTGTGAACAAGAAGCCAATAGCATGGTACAATGATGATTAGAAAATGCCAACTATAGTCATTAAATATCTCCACTTGTCAAATTGGAAGAAGAAAGAAGTGTATAGATAAGATTAACAACTTCAATAATGTTTTGATTTGTTGCATACTCTAAATATCCCACAATTATGTTACCAAATCCACCTATTGAGTATCCAAGACAACATTTGAGGGTACAATTATGTTACCAAATCCACCTATTGAGGATCCAAGACAACATTTGAGGGTACAACTATGTTACCAAATCCACCTGTTGATGATCCAAGATCCAAATATAAATGCACCCTGAATATGTATGACAAGATTTGAGGGTACAACTATGTTACCAAATCTACAAATTGAGAATCCAATATCTAGATCTAGATGCACTGCATATATGTTTCCCTCTTGGAAACAACAAAGATTGTGTTCAAGATTTGTTTTGGACTTTCCTAAAATGTGATTTAGTGGATACTTCAAAAAACTCCATTTATGTTACCAACCAAGAGGGTATTAACAAGGAGTTTGTAACCCATTACAAGATGGTTCTTCAATCTCTCACCTTGAGAAGGAAATAAGGTGGACATGCAAACTTGTCTTGATGTGGTCCCCTCATTGACACTCTAAGAGGCATGAAAAAATGTGTGAGAAATTGCTAACTTTAAAAGAGTTGAAAACTACTCTAAAGGACAATGGTGGAAGATAGGTCGTCAACATTAAACAATTTTTTATGCTAAGACATGTAGGATTTTGTCTTCTCGAACCTACTCCAAATTTACAAAGAAGCTATACAAAACAATTATTCAGGGCCTATATAAATAAATGAATAAACCAGTTCATTCCTAAGCTCAGAGAAGCTAAACCAAATCCTAGCTAGACCCAAATTACACTCTTGAATGCATCTTAAAAAAATTGGCGAGGTTTTATCTTTACACATCAAGAATATCTTACATAATATTATATGCATGAAGCGGACAGAATTTGTTGGAGGGTGATTCATTCTAGATAATGTCATTACAAAATGGTGTTGAAAATGTAGCAAGGAAGGTCTTTTGGCTTGTGTCTTAGTGTTAAAATTGGAAACTAGGGCCAAATTCCACTTTGGACAATTGATTTGATGGAGATAATTATTGCATTAAATTCCTCTTTTCGAGAGAACCAAAAGCGACCTAAAGATCGCTAAATTTGGACAAGGAAAAATATGTTTTTGAAGTGAAGCCCACACATATCCAAATTGTCAAGGTCGGCCATAGTGCACACCTTCATGTAGGCTCATGAAGCCCAAGCGACATGTCTCTTGACCCTCAATGATTTGTATAAATAGAGGTGACCTCCAACCTCATTAGACATATCCTTGTGCATCCATTCATGTGATAATACATCTTTGAGGCAATGAAGTTGGTTGGAGGAAAAGGCATGGAAGAAAGTGTTGTTTTGGGCATATCTATCTTAAGTTGCAAGTCCGAGTTATCACAGAGGCTGACCGCAGGCATAAGGGAAGAGTTGAAGTGTTTGGGTGTGATTTTATGGTGTGGAAACTCTCTCCTAGATGGGCCGCAACTCTAGGGAGTGTTTCTCAAGCAAGTCGCAGGACTAATCTAGCTTAACAAGGGGCCGAGAGGGAAAGCAACAGCCCAGGTAGGTGAAGACCTATTTTGGTGAAGGCAGGTTGGAGTGGAGGATTGTTTGGGGGCTGGATTAAGCCCAGACCTGTAGCAGAAAGTGAACAGATTGTCTTGAAGGGAGGTCATTGTTGTAGAAGGTTGTTTGAGTAAGTTTGTGAGGGTTGTAGCAGTGTGCCACACGCCCTAACCAGGAGCAACAGCAGTATACTCCAGCACTTGTGATCATAAGGTATGTGCAGATCTAGATCTAGCAAATCAAGGATAACCAATCTCTCCCAATCAAACAAATTGGTAACCAACATGCTATCAACACCTTCAAGAGCTTCACCTGTACAAACACAACCCCAATCAATAATATACTTTCAAATGTACATAATCAAATACAAACCTTTGGGGTCTTCCAGACAAGTTGATGTTGCGTCTCAACTTTTCATAGAAGGACTATCAACCGAATCTCTGACAAAAGATTCCTCAATCATACACTTTCCTTTCCTACTTCCCATGCAGCAACATATCCTCTGAAATTCATTCTTCAATCAAAACCAAGTTATGCCCTCCCTCTCCACCAGAGGGCACCTCTTTATCCAGACTCCCTCTGAATCTGAGGGAGATCTCTTCTATTTTCGTCATCAAAGAATCTTTTGTGGCTTCCAACCATTTCATCAGAGTTATTTTCATACCCATCATGCTTACCACACCAACAAACATCTTCACCATGTTGAAAATTGTGTATCAACACAACTTAGATAGCAAGTACAACCAAATCTATAGAAGCATGAAGTTAGCCATATCATAATTACAAAAGCATTTCATATATCTTCAACATCTTGCTAGGGACTTTGTCATAAACCCTAGACTACTTCATAAAAACTTTCATTCATCTAGGGTTTCAATGTTTCTTTCAAAGGTGTGACATACCCTACTACAACATATAGCAAACCTTAGAAACAATTCAAACAAAAATAGATCTACAAGGCATCTAACAACTTTTAGAATTCATATGTTAGACTTCCACTAGGGTTTCATACAAATCCTAGATTTCATACAAAATAATCAATCAAAACCAATCACAGTTTAGTCATTAACATGACCAGCTTCTACTAGGGTTAGTTGCAAACCCTAGATTTTCAATCAAACATCAATCCCAACTAAAACTCAAATTTTAACAATCTTACACAAATCTCATATCATTATATTGTTATCATACATCAGAGATTTTTACTTCTACTAAGGTTCAACTCCAAAACCCTAGAATGTCACAAATATTATTATCCCGGAAAGACAAACTTTGACTAGGGCTTAGTTCCAAACCCTAGGATTCATGACCACCGACAGATAGGTCAACTCATACATCTAGGACTTCATCATCATGCATAGGCATTTCATATCATGGGTTAGTCAAACTAACTTCACAAACATCAATACGAGTTAGACATAAAACAAACTTGATTAGACTAGGGTTTGATCAGACAAACACACACATACCATGGAAATCATTTCTAAGACATTATAAGGATCTTGCTTACACATTCCACCAAACACTAATGAGTTAGGGTTTCAATATAGGAACATAGCAAACCCAATACTTCAAAGATTCGGGATTTTAGACAAGTTGATCGTACCAAAATCCTAAACATGACATCATCAATAAAACTTCAAATAGCATTTCTTCATATCCCTAAGCAGTATAGGGTTTCATATCCCTAAGCAGTATAGGGTTTCAAACATTCACATTAGCATACCCTTAGGTAAGGGTTTTCCAGAGAATCTGTATAGGGTTCTATAAAATTAGTTAAGAATAGGAGTGGGGAAGATTTATCAAGTGATGAATCACCCAGAACAAGAATCAATATGATTCGTTATAGCTAGACACAGCAATGTCAGTAATAGATTGTCAAATGAATAAACATTTATTATAAAGAAATCAATGTTTTGTAGTTTAAGGCATACCTTTGTTTCTTGACAAACCTTATCTTGGGTGGCTTTCTTCCATACTCCTTGAGGATATAGCAGATGTCTTCTTAATCAAGACAATAGAGGGAGAATGGTGATTAGTATTAATATAATCAAAACTAAATGAGTACATGAAACCAAAAACTAAAGGAAATGAGATACTTATCTTTGGGAGTTGTTGGGGGCTCCCTCCAAAGCTTGAGGGATACCTATAAACTTACATAAACAAAAAATGTATTTTTCCAAAAACATGTTAAAATTTAAAAACCTATAAATTCTAAACATCAAAAATATAAAATAAGATATCTAAGACTACAAGCAAAGGACTTAGTAGTGTAAGTCCCTTATATCACATTCTTCGAGTTTAGCCTTCTTTAGGTCTTCTTCTTCAACAACATTGGCTTGATCTCTTTCTCTCTTCTTGTTTCTTGGATTATTATTGGGATAGACACTCCTGTAGTGACCCTTCTTATGACATTGATAGCATTCTACCTTGGACATGTCAACTTTCTTCCTTGGTCCTTTCGATTTCTTTCCTTTATGTTGAGCAATGTAGGCATTTGAAACATCTTCACAATTGGCAACTAATGAGATCTTTAATTCTTCCTGACTGCAGGCAGTCCACAATTCTTCAAAAGTAGGAGCTTCCTTCCAACTGTTAAGTCCTGCAGCAAATACACCCCAAGTAGGTGGCAATCCTAAATTCTAATAGAGCGGTGATCAAGAGTTCTTTGTCTGGAACAATTCATCAATGGCCAAAAGATCATCTCTGATTCTTGCTATCTTCACAAAGGAGGAGGCCAATGTATCTTCTTTAGTCATCTTTGTGGTCCTCAACTCATTTTTCAAACTTGCTACTTGACCAATGTTCATAATAGTGAATAACTTTGACCTTCGTACATTTCCTGCGCATGATTGATGTTGGCTATAAATGGGACAAGGTTGTCCTTTATTCCTTCTACCATTATAGTCGTGGCCACCATTTCTAATTCTCTGACTTTACTTTGTCAGCATCTCTGGAGTCATTTGTAGGCTTCTTTACTTTTCCTTTGACCAAGTCTAGAACCTTGTTCTTTTCAAGGATGAGGTCAAACCTCTTCTTCCAAGACCTATAGTTTGAGGCTCCTTCAAGTTTGCTCTCTCCCTTGATTGTGTTAGACATATTCCTTGAATATAGTGGACTTCTTCCCTGAAATAACCCTTTTTGAATGGTTCCTTAATTAAGTGCTTGAGACTACCTTTTCTTCTTTCTTCACCAAAGCTCTAAAGCCATGTTAGAAAATCTAAAAGGCAGAAAGATTTTCTTATACTTGATAATTACTTGTGATGTTCTTGACTTCTTATTAAGTTCTCTTTATATCTTCTTTCTTTAGTTCATCAAGCAATTACCAAAGCAAAAGCACATAAAACAATGGACACCAGATATAGGCACTATGCCAGGGCAAAACCCCCCTAGAGAGGAAAACCCAGTCAAAATTCTCTTCCTTTCAATAGTATTATTTGAGACTCTTCACCCTAGACAAAGACCAAACGTTCCCTCCACACCAAGTCAGCCTCCCAAATCTTCGACCTCTCTTCCAGCAACTTCGATTATGTAGCAGCTTTTGGCATCGGTAAAACTTGGAAAACTTCGATCTTCGAACCTAGGGCACAAAACAAAGAGAGAGAGGCACCAAAATTTCATTTATCTTCTTCTCCTTAGACTCCATCCAACTCGCACTTCCTTCCCCTTTTTCTACTTCTCACTTCTTCTAACTTCAAGAGATATCGAACTTTCTTATGAGAAAGTGTGCTCCAAATGAATTCAACTTGCTTCTATTTATAGGCTTCAAGAGAGGTCGAAATGATGTCCTTAGGCTGACTTGATGTGGAGAATACATAAATTATATTCCACTCAATACTAAACCTTTTTTACATGATTTAAAAGCCCAAGAAGGGTCTCTTTAAAAGTACAATGACTCTATTGACTCAGAATAAATCCTGGAAGTCCTCAATGGGGACTTTGACATAAAACATTGTGACCCAAGCATGAAACCCATGCTTTAATAAGTCACAATAATAATAATGATTCTTTTCTTTATTCTTTTGACAAGTACATTACAAGATGACAAATACATTTAATGAACACCGAAACTAGTTACTTTTTCCAACATGAATGGGTTGACATTCTCGTTGTTCTCTGAGCTTCAAAAGAAAAGGTCTTGGGTGTGCTAGTTGGTAATAAGGTCGAGAGCCTGCAAAGAAAGATCCTCAGTTGCAGAGGATTCATATCATCCTTGTATGAAAGCATGCAATGTGAGGATCCTCATTGTGAAGTCTTGTATGTCTAGAAGAAAGCCAAATATTTTGCAGAACCTACAACGTATGGCAAATGGAGCCGAGTTGGTCTAAACTTATAATCTTTTGTTGCTTGCCATGATACTTTATCTTCAAGAGTGTATATCTGTGACATAGAGGCCGAGATCCTCAGTACAGTTTTATATCTTATGAAAAACTAAACAGTGAGAAGGATCAACCGACTAAGAGGTAGCTGGTGCCTTGGTTTGGCTTGTTGTTTTGGAAAAGTCTGCTCTCTTTTGTAGAAAGGTCAAGCCTCAGCAAAGCAAGGATTTTTGTGTCTCCTATTTATGCCAAGTCCCAGTGAAGTTGTCCTTGAAACAATTTGTAAGAGTAAAGATACTCATACAGCTCTACTCTGAGCATTCTATAGATTTGAAGTTTGAGGCCCTAATCAAAGGTCAAAGGTCAAAGGTTGTTAGAAGAGTTCTCTTCGAGGAGGACAATGAGAAGATGCCTAGAAGTTGATGAGATCTTGTTGAAAAGATGAGTAGCAGCCATTTATATCTTTGTCTAGCCACTGAAGCAATGGAAGTTCATGCAACACCTTTATGTTGGCACCTTTGGGTACCCTTGGAAATCTAGCAGCTAGGAGAGAAAGTGCATGGCACTTTGGAGCAATTCCTTGTAACAGCCCTTATGAGCATGAAAACAGAGGTGCCTTGAAGAAAGTACATGACAGATTCTATGTCTTGACAAGCTCGATAAGCAGAAGACCCTGATTTTGGCATCTTGGTTGGGTCATTAGGCACTTTGATGCGTTGAGCTAGGATCTTACGAAGAATGGTCTTATGGATATGGATGCTTGAGTGTGAAGTACCCCTCCTCATCATGGATTGAATAATTTGATGCATTGGTAGCAGTCATTTAGCGATGAAGGATAATGCAGTTGTTTTGGGATAATCTCATGGGAGGATTTCTTCACCCTGGTTAAAGGACCATGATAATTCTTTAAAGTTTTCCTCTCTGACCTGAAGCAAGCTTCCTAGAAGTCTGATGAGATGGAGAAGTTGTTGGTCTGGATATATATATCTTGTGGGATCCCTATTGTTCTTGATAAACACCTATCATATGCCTCGCTATAAAGACTCTAAGTCGATCTATGGATGAGCCTCATATATTGGATAGTTGCTTGTTGAGATATCTCTGTGATTCTATTATCTATGGTCAGAGATACACTACCAGAATCTAAGATTCCATGGATACTCTGATGTTGGCCCGGTTGGCAGTGTGATGGGTGGAAAGAGCACATCTAGTACTATATTTCTTGATTTTGTTGCTCTGGGAGCACTATTCAAGCTGAATGTATAAAGCAGCATGCATGGCTCATTATTATGAAGCCAGTTGGATGAGGAAGCTCTTTAGTGAGTAATTTCAACACGTGTTGCAAACCACCGTTGTATATTGTAGTGTGAGATTCACTTTTCGAAGAATCCCATGTTCCACGACCGCTCTAATCATATTGGCATCAGGTACCACTTTATTTGGGATATGGACTATTCAAGCCGAATGTATAAAGCAGCATGCATGGCTCATTATTATGAAGCCAGTTGGATGAGGAAGCTCTTCAGTGAGTAATTTCAGCACGTGTAGGAAACCACCATTGTATATTGTAGTGTAAGATTCGCTTTTCGAAGAATCCCATGTTCCACGACCGCTCTAATCATATTGGCATCAGGTACCACTTTATTTGGGATATGGAACAGTGGGGAGCAATCAAGATCCATCATTTTAGGATGGATGTGCAGGTTACCGACATCCTTACCAAGCCTCTTGGTAAGGTCAAGTTTAACTTCCTTCATAGAGATGTTGGGAATCATGGAAAGACCCTATTATAAGGGTCTCAGTTGAACATTGAGCTCTGGGAGCTCCTGGGGACCTGGCATACTTCTTGAAGCTATATGTGACCATAGGGTGAGTGGTTCACCTTCCCCTATTGGTACATTGTGTACAGGGTGAGTGGTACACCTTCCCCTCTGATACCCCATGATGTCACATATGGTGAGTGGTTCACCTTCCCCTACGATTGATGAGATATGCATAAGATGAGTGGTTCACCTTCTCCTATGGCATATGGGCAAGATGAATGGTTCACCTTCTCCTGCAGATGCCTCAGCATACACCTTACCCATGTAGTCCGAGACTCAGGGGAAGTACCTCGCATCTAGCCAATGAGTTGGGAAAAGTGGATAGGGGCCATAGCACTACAGATGGACGCATCGTGTATTGTTGTACTCCCTATGTCTAGGATGCATGGTGTTCAACAACTTGATTTGGGATCAAGTCTGATTGGGATTCTACCCCTAGTTATGTGGACTAATTTTTGTCAATGGAGAGTGGCAAGGTCTCGTGACTCACTCTCGATCGATTCTTCTTATTATCTATATCAATGTTCAGCAAAGCCAAGACAAGATACAAATATTGTTAATGATGTCAGGATGACATCTTGATAAATGGTCAGATATTGGCAAGTGGAATTCTCCCTAGTTGAGAGGGAGTGTTAAAATTGGAAACTAGGGCCAAATTCCACTTTAGAGCTCATTTGATGGAGATAATTATTGCATTGAAATTCATTTTTCGAGAGGACCAAAATCGACCTAAAGATCACTAAATTTGGACAAAGAGCAATATGTTTTTGAAGTGAAGCCCACACATATCCAAATTGTCAAGGTCAGCCACACCTACATGTAGGCTCATGAAGCCCAACGACATGTCTCTTAACCCTCAATGATTTGTATAAATAGAGGTGACCTCCAACCTCATTAGACACATCCTTGTGCATCCATTCTTATGATAATACAACTTTGTGGCAACGAAATTGGTTGGAGGACAAGGCATGGAAGAAACGGTTGTTTTGGGTATATCTATCTTTTGTTGCAGGCCTGAGTTATCACAAAGGTTGGCCGTAGGCATAAGGAAATAGTTGGAGTGTTTAGGTGTGATTTTATGGTGTGGAAACTCTCCTAGTTGGGTCGCAGCTAAAGGGAGTCTTTCTCAAGCAAGCCGTGGGACTAATATAGCTGAACAGGGGGGCGAGAGGGAAAGCAAAAGCCCATGTAGGCCACAGAACTATTTTGGTGAAGCGGGTTGGAGTGGAGGATTGTTTGGGGGCTAGATTCAGCCCAGACTCATAGCAGAAAGCGAACAAATTGTCTTGAAGGGAGGCAACAGTTATAGAAGGTTGTTTGGGTAAGTTTGTGAGGGTTGTAGCAATGTGCCACATGCCCTAACCAAGAGCAGCAAGCAACAGCAGTATACTCCAGCACTTGTGATCATAAGGTATGTGCAGATATGATGTATTTGAGTAGTTTTGGATGCTAGTTGGATGGTTGTCCAAATTGGACAGTCTATAGTAGCTCCTCGATGGACTGTAAGTAGCCTTAACCAGACCAAGCTTCTACAGCAGTATGACACCAGCTTAAGGGGGCACAATTTGACTGCTGCAGAATTGCAATTTTGATTGGACCATCTATTTATCTAAGGGCAGTGATATTGGATCTTCAAATTAGCAAGTCAATTTTGACTTTGAATTATTGTATTGTATCTCTCTCTCTCTCTTCTAAACATTTGATATTATTAATAAGAAGAATTGATCAAGGGTTTTCCCCATCTTGAGGTTTTTCCCTGGCTTGAGCCATATTCTTGTGTTCTCTTGTCTTGGCTTATCTTGTGCATTTATTGTTTTTGTTCTTTCTTTAGTTACTGGAAATGAGATAATGATTTATGTGATTGCTAATGGAAATGAAATGGATCAATAAATGGGCTAATATGTAACATTAAAGTAATTTTCCTAAGCAAAGAACATGTTACCTAAAATTAATACTTAGCAGTGAAGACCTTGAGTTATCCTCGTGAGTTAGACTTCAGTTAAGATGAGTTATTTCCAATTTACTGGAATAATCATCAAGTTAGCATGTGTAGAGTTTGAGCTTCAATTAAGTGGAGTTTTAATCAGTTTGACTACAAAACAAGGTGGCAGTTAGCAGTTCAGTTAAAGTGAGTTAGTCTTCAATCTTGATTGAAGGAATAGCGAGTTAGATCTCTCGTGTTGATTGGAGAGAGCACAAGTTAACAACTCCAGTGATGATTGGAAGGAGAGTGAGTAACACTCTCAATTAACTCGCTATCAAGTTCAAGTTCTAAATTAAGTTGGGCCTCCTTGCATGGATCAGAGTTCACCTATAAAGAGACAATGAAAGCACAAGCAAATCACAATTGTTTTGACTCTTGAGCACAAATATTTGCGACAAGACAAAGCTCATGAGTTTATGAGAGAGCCTTGATTGTAGAGCACGAGAATTGCGTCCTAAGAAATAGAAGCCACAAGTGCGCTAGGATTTAGGAGTTGGTTGTCTGCAGGAGAGAGGAGTTGGGGTCCTAAAGAATAGGAGGTTGAAATGCACTAAGAAATAGGGCACAAGTGCGCTAGAAAATAGGGCCTGGAGTGCGCTAGGAAATAGGTGATCGATGCAAGGAATCAGGGGCTCAAGTGCACAAGGAAGGAGGAACAAAATTGAAACAAGACAGCAGTGTTTGCAAAGCAAGTCAAGGAGGCAGCAAAGGAAGAATTGTGTGATGAAACTGAGATCAAGTAGTGATCAAGGCAGGCCAAGATCAATTGTATCAGCTGAGAATTATGTGAGAAATAGAACGCTTACTCAAGAGAGACAAATTGCTAATCTCATTGAAAATGAGGTTATGGAACATGTCAAAGGTTCTATCACTAAACCAAGAGAGGAAGATGCTCAAGCTCTTGCCAAGTATATGAAAGAGGGAGTTAGGGCTCAAAGGATTCTCATAGAATCCATCAAGGATCCCCTCCTCCCATATGTATCTAAACTCAAAACTTCAAAAGAAATCTATGACAAACTAGTAGAGTTATATTCCGTAAGCACTACTGGAGAAGTCATCTCATTAAGGCAAGAACTCTACAAGTTGAAGATGACAAGGGAAGATCGAATAGCCTCATACTTTATGAGGATATTTGAGACCTGGGATCAACTACAAGATTTGGGAGAAGTCATGTCTGATAGAGAAATGACTACAGTTGTATTAAATGCACTACCGGAGAAGTGGGGTAACTTCACTTCAAGTATTTATGGGAAGAAAGAAGCTACTCCATTCCAGAATCTATGGTCACTATGCAAGATTGAAGAATCTAGACTAAACGCCAAACCTAATGTGGGAGCAGGTGAGCAAAATCAAGCTTTTGCTGCAATGACAAGAAGAAAGGGAAAATTTGGAAAGTCTAGTTCTTGGACAAAGAAAAGGGGCATTTCTAAAATTCACTGCTATGGGTGTCAAAAATATGAACACTAGAAAAGAGATTGCCCTAACGTCAAGAAGGACAACAAAAGAGGAAGAGAAAGAAGCCCATGTCGCCAAAGAAGTAGAGGAAGTTGAAAAGAAGAAGTCCAAGACAGAGGAAGTAAGAGATCTCTATTACTGAGATAGTCTTCCTCACGTAAGTTCTTCTCAAGTTCCTAAGTCTTATATTGCGAAGTATGGCTATCATTATTCACTAAATGGGATGCATCAAGGCATCATAGGAGCATTGGAAGCAAGAGCTCAGGAAATCATTATAGAGAAGCATGAAAGATGGTTAAAGGATATAGCTCTTGGGAATCTCATTAGAACATAAGTGGCAAGGTCATCTAGTACAAGGTTTATAAGACATCTGTCAAAAGGAAACATTTGTTGATGGGGATACCTCTTGGGAATCTCATTGGAACATAAGTGGCAAGGTCATCTATTACAAGGTTTATAAGACATCTGTCAAAAGGAAACATTTGTTTATGGGGATACTCAAGATTATCTAATGAAATCTTCATCGATAGGTTCACCGATTAAGAGAGGAAGCAAGTGTTTCATCAAGAATTCCAAACTTGTGGAATTCATGGGATGATGGTATGATGACATAAAAGTAAAGCAGATCAAGGGATTGAAACTCTTTCAATCAAGGAAGCTATTGCAGTAAGTCTGGAAGAACCAAAGAAAAAATGAGGTATATATGCTTACATTTGATGTTGTGGAAATCATGTCATATGGTTGCAGGTAACATGGATCAATGCTCTATCTTGAGAGCATAATCAAAAGGAAGGATCTCCTCCCTCGAAGAAATGCAGGAATGCATGAGTCATACATTCGCTGGATGAAATCAACATAATATGTTCTCATATGAAGTATGATGTGGTTGCCAACAATTGAGGAACTTTGATTGGAAGCTCCTAAGAATGAGATGTGTGACAAAAGGAAGGAAGAGATCATGGAATATGCAACCATGGTAAAGGCTATCAACATCCGAAAGACAAAGAAGATTTCACTAGGATATCTCCATGGAAGATATGAAGACTCTGACGAAGTCTGAAAAAAAAAAAAAAAAAGAGACCCTTGAAAATATATATCTTTGGGAGATGTGTCGATATGTATTCAGGATGTTGATGCAAACTAAAAGATGTCATGATAAGAGACCATCATAAAGGTAATGTTGATTTTAATGTTCATTCATTTATTTTTGATCTAATATTTGAATGGGTTTATGCAGGGCTACCAAGGGAAGATCCATGGATGTCTTCCACCACCGACACACGTGTAGTAGGATGAAAGATCCTTAAGTAAACATGGCATGAAGGAAGGCCAGATATGGGCTGATGGATCACTTTTCGATGATGACATGACTAACTCATGGATCAAAATGATGGATGGTTTGTGCCCTTAGAAGAAGTCCCAAAATATGAAGACTCCTGAATGACGAAAAGAAGTTCATGACATCGTGAGGAGTTCTTCAAGCAGTTGGTTGTCCCATTATCTCCACTGAGAAGCTATTGTAGGTCCCTAATTAAGGGGGACCCTAGAAACAAGTTTCTTTTTTTAACAACGTGGTGAATCGGTAACTGCCAAACCTAATTTAAGGAAGAAACAGGATCAATTCTCGTCATTGCCACTAGAACTGGAAACAAGTTTCTTACTTGTAAGAAACTTGGAAATTCCTAAGCCAAGAGGAAGCTTACGTACATTCCTTCTGTAGGAATGAGTATATTCCTTTATTGGAATAGTTATGCCCTCCCTAATTAAGAGGGAGAGATGGATATGTCATTCTTGTCTTCACTTGGGAAGACAGAATGGAGAATTAGGTAAGCATCTGACATCCGATGCTCTTTGAGGATGTATGAGGGCATCCAAGATAAGAGTAGTCATTGAGGACCGATATTCTTTGAGGACTGGGAATCCAAGATAAATATAGTCCTGGTGGAACACACCTTGAGAACCCAGTTGGAGTATGTTCTGAGAGAGACAATGATGAGCATGTTTATACATCATGAGTCTCGCCAACATTATGATCGGATCTCGTGGAGAGATAGAGTTGTTAGTCAAGGCCTTGTTATGTGACAATGTTGGTTGATATGATGTTATACTGATGGATTGCCAATCTGACTCTTCTTATGAGAAATTCTTCAGATTGAGAATGGCCAAGTACCATTATGAATACCTCCCTAATTAAGAGGGAGTGTTCAAAAGTATAACTAGGTTCGGTCTTCATAATGACATGTAATTATGATTTTATGTATTTGATGAAAAGAAAAGAAAATAAAATTATTATTGTAGTGCTTGTCTGATGGGTTTCATGAGCAAGGAATTTTATTTTAGTGATGGCTACCATTATGAACCTTTAGGATTTGTCATCTAATCATAAAAGTCAATTTGAGTCTATGTCATGTATGTACCATGAAGGACCCTTCTTGGGCATATTACACTAATAGAAATGTCAAGTAGCCCTCCAAGAGAAGCATAAGGCATCCCTCTTCAAGTCGGCTTCAAATGGAATTAATTAACTCCTCCAAATAGTCATGCTGACTCACACTATTCAAGTCAGCTTATTACGGAGGCAAACCACTATAAATAGGGCCGTCAAAATTTCATTCAGACACAAAATTTTCAGTGATCAGGTCTAAAGCAAAAAGTGTGAAGTATAGCAAAAGGAGTCGAGAAAGAGCAACCAAGAAAGTGTGAAGTTCGAAGCTTAGTTGCAAGCAGAAGGAGCCGAGAAAGTGCAAATTCTGAGGCTTAGTTGCCGCAGAAGGAACCGAGAAAGAGTAGCACTCCTACTAGCAGAGTTGGAGGAAAGAAGGTCAAATCTAGAAGGGAGGCCAAGACAAGAATTAGAAGAAGGTAAAGTCTAGAAGGAAGGCCTAGATAAGAAGAAGATCAAGCCTAGAAAGGAGGCTAAAGGTTTGAAGTTGAAGAAGGTTGAAGTGGAAAAGGAGCCAAGAAAAGGAAAGAAGCAGAAGGTTGACTGTCGTTGTCAAAGGATCTCATCAAGAGAACTTTTGTCTTGGTCTTGGAGTGGAAAATAGGTCAAGGGTCAGGGTCTTGGTATTCGTCAATTGGAATCTCTATAAGAAAAAGAATATGTTTGGGCTTTCCTCTCAAAGGATGAGAGGTTTTGGCCCTGGCTGATAGCCTATATTCTTTTGTCGACGCGTTTCGGACCAACCAGTGTCGTTCATCATCAAGACAAGTTGAAGAATCAGATCCAGCTTTGCATGTTAAATAGTGAGAGCGGAACCTCCAACGGCTATAATTCTAGATCAGGTAACGGTTAAAATGACTAACAACTAAACTACACTGGGAAATGATTAGATGGACATGACCAGGGGCATAACCATACTTAGTAAAGAACTAAATATTAAAATATTAATTAATCAAATGGATATATTACCCAAAGGTTTTACTCATTATAAAATTATATTATAAATATATTATATAATAATATATATATAAAATATTAAATTAAGTAGTTAGCAAAAAAGGTCAATAACTATTTAAATGAAAATATATAATATATATTAGAAACTATTTATATGGGAAATAGAAATTACATACAGGTTAAATGTAAAATAATATATATATATATATATATTAAATTAATAGTAGCAAAAAGGTCATAACTATTTAAGTGAAAATAATATAAATATAATAGAATATAATGGGGATTATGAGATTACATAGAGGTTAAAAATAGTAAAAAAAAAAATTATTTTACTAATTTTTAAGCCTCTTATGTAATTTCATAATCCCCAATTTTTCATAGTTTTTCTAATATATATTTATATTATTTTCATGTAAATAGTTATGAAACCTTTAGCTAACCATTAATTTAATTTTATTTATTTTTAATTTCATATTATATAGTATATATATATATATAAATATATATAATATAATTATAATAATAATAATAATTTTTATAATGAGTAAAACCTTTGGGTAATATATCCATTTGATTAATTAATATTTTAATATTTAGTTATTTACTAAGTATGGTTATGCCCCTGGTCATGTCCATCTAACCGTTTCCCAGTCTATTTTAGCCGTTAGTCATTTTAACCATTATAGCCGTTGGAGGTTCCGCTCTCACTATTTAACATGCAAAGCTGGATCTGATTAACTTGTCTTTTGATGAACCACACTGGTTGCTCCGAAACGCGTCGACAAAAGAAATATCACGTGATTTACGCTGAAAAATTCTCTCAAACCTGATATCGATCACAGAAGCCTCAATTCAATAGCCTATATTATGTGTCTCTTGTCTCTTTATGGTTTATGCATTGGTAGTTGTTTGATGAAGGACACTAATAACCTAAATAAAAGAAGATCCTAATATAAAGAAGTAAAAAGCACTCACAAACAGTTACTAATAGAAGAGAAATCACTTAATTGCTATGCCCTAGATTTCTCAACAGCGGGGAGTTTGAAACATGTCCCAAAAGAGAACAACAGTAGCTTGTACAAATTAAGAGAATGGTGTGAAATAAACCCTAGACATTCCTCTTCCAAGCCTTCTTGCATTGATTTCCTTAGCCTTGTAGTAACTTTGAATTCTTCCACAAATTGTCTTTGAATAAATTTGATCAACCAAACAAGAGAAGAGGATTCATGTGTAAACCCTTTTGTCTCATGAAAAAATTCACATTTGTATTAGATAGTTCAACAAGTTCAAAATGATTGTCAAAGAGGAAAAGGCATATATTTATAGATGAGGCTCTTCAAAAATTCCTCCTTGGTCTCCCACAAAAAAAGTGACTTGCCATCCAGAAAATCCTTGGAGGCTAAGTCAAAAATTAATTTGTTCAAAATTACATTGAGTAAAACCCCAATAAAGGCAAAAAAAGCTACATCAATATGGCCAAGAGGGGCCATTTTGACCCTAGATGACAAAATGTTCTACTTGTGATTGCATGGCAATGTTCCTTGAATTTTTCTTCATCGTTTGGTACTCCAACGACTTGAATTGACCATGTAGAATGCTCAAACGACTAAGAGAAAGTGGATGGCTCCTCAAAAAATAGCTCCAATAAAGGCTCAAATAATGCTTATTACACTTCAAGATATCTCTTAAATGAAGGCCCAAGCCTATATTGTAAGTCAAGGTATTCCATGAGGCATGGGAATGACTTTCCAAGCTCAATTTGGTCATAAAACCCTCAATAAATAAAGCAATGTCAAACATAAAAGAAATAAATGTGTCCAGAGGATGCAACATTCCCTTGGATTCTCTCTTGATTTGGCTTGAAATAATTTTAGGAATGCTTGGAACCCTGAACAACCTCCTAGACTTTGCTTATTTTCTTCAAATGATGGATCGGTCTCTCTCCTTGGTCCTTAATCTTCGCAACAACGACCTTACTTGAGAGAAAATGCTTTGCTTTGACCTTTGAATTGATATTGCTTTGTTTAATTAGGCCCTTGGGGGCTTGC
This sequence comes from Pinus taeda, assembly GCA_000404065.3. NCBI lineage: Eukaryota > Viridiplantae > Streptophyta > Pinopsida > Pinales > Pinaceae > Pinus > Pinus taeda. The sequence goes on from APFE030687431.1 coordinate 156,788, forward strand.
TTCTTCATTTCTTACTTCAATGTCTTGCTTATAGATGCTTCTTTTGCTTCCTTGGAGGGCTCGGCCTCCCTTTCTTCTCTTGGAATGCTAGCAACTAGGCTGATTTCGAGCACTTTGCCCTTTTCCTTGAGTGATTTTGAGTAAAACTTGAATGATTAGCCCTTAGAGGTTTAATTTGCAACATAAGACTTCAACGTTCCAACATTTGCCTTTATCTTTGCCCTTTACTCCATCCAACAACCCAAAAGAGAATGATGTCATGCCCCACGTGTGGTACAAATGCTTGGAAGAGCTTGTCACTTTACTTGAGTGTTGAACTCATTTATCTTAGAGATTGTTGATTTTTTCTTTGCACTTCAAAATCAACTCTATGTCTAAAACACGATCACAGACACACTAAAATACCACAACTCCAAGCACTTTGCACAGCAGAAATGTACAGTAGTGAATCAACAAAGTACACAAGAATTTATGCAAACCCAAAACTTGATTTTATTACGACTTTAATATATCAAACATAAGGCTCCTATACCAGGGATCGTGGCCCTTACAAAACCCTGATACAAGGAAGAACTTGGGCTTGAGGCCAACAACTTATCATCCTCATTCTGCCCACACAATAAGAACAAATACAATGACTTACTTGTTGAAGGTGCTCATTCACTTACAGCCCTTTGGTCCTCTTGTCCTTGGTGTACCTGGAAAGTCCTTTGCCTTGGTGTACCTGGCAAGTCCTTTGCAACCTATCTCACAGAGATACTACTCCTCCAATAGCCTTGTACTCTGTTGTCGCGCAGATTGACACGACAACGCTCAGACCGGGGGCTGTCACTCTGATCCCCGATCCCTCCGTTTAAGCCTGTCTCCCGCGGCTAAGGGGGGTAGACCCTGTGAGATGATGAAGACCAACTGTCGACCAGTTGGTTTGGGAGACACGAGACACAATAAGACAAACACTATATAATTTCGATTTTAGCAGACCAGTGCCTTTAATTGATTGAAACATGAAACGAGAACAATACTCTTAGAATAACCAAAACGATATCCAGCAACTGAAGAATTTTAAAATGAGTGATAACCATTAACTAGATATCATATTCGTATCTCGACTTGAAATTCAGCGTGAAAGAGATAGCACGAAAACAACTAAATCTGACAAAAGATAATTTTCCACGAAATTTTTATATTTTCTGACAAAATTAAAACAAAAAATTAATCCTAAGAAAAATAAAATCTCAAAACCCTAAAAAATAACTCTAAACCCTAACTATTACCTTACCGGCCGAATTTTTTTAAAATATTTTTTTTTTTTTGTTAAAATTTCAAAAATCTAACTAAAACAAAATAAAAATCTATTTTAAAGTCTAAAAAGAATTTTCTTTTTTATGATTTTTATTATTTCTTATTTAAACAAAATTAATTAAAAAAAAAAAAAAAGAAGAAGAAGCAAATCTAAATTTAATATCTAACAAAAAAGAATAAAACCTAAGATCTAAAATCAAAATCTAAAATCAAACCCTAATAATTTTATTTATATTTTATTTTTATTTTTTTATAATTTTTATTCATAAACAAAATTCTAAAATCTAATTTAGAATCCAAAAAAAATAAAACCTAAAAAAAACAAATAAATAAAATAAAATTTAAACTATAAAAAAAAAAACATTAAAATCTAAAATTAAAAGACTAGGATCTAAATCCTAACCCTAACAATAACAATACATATGATCAAAAAATAAAAACGAAACTACGTGACTCATCACAACCTAAAAACAAACGATTCTTTCAACCGCGTAAGGATTTAATCAAGCCTGAGCCCGCATTTACCATGGCCGGAGGTGGCTTGCAGGGTTACGTGCTCGACGGAGTTGCAGGCCGGAGCAGGACGCACGAGGCAAATAAACACAGATGACTGCGGACAGAGGCTGCAGTGTGCGGTGTTTGCAGGTACGCAAGTCTAGCAGCGGGCAAGGGAAAAGGTTGTGCTGGAGATAGGCAGGTGCTATGACAGCAGCCAGGAGATGCAGCGGCAGACAGACAGATTGCAGGCGTAAAAGAGACTGGCTTGATGCTTTAGGTGCGGGCAGAGGAGAATGGACACTATACAATACCTGTGTTAACCAAGATCAAAGCGTATTTTAAAAAAAATAATCGAAATCTGCCTGCTGCGTTTATGAACAGGGGTGTATTTATTGCACAGAAACAAACTTGAGGTTGGAAATATGTGTTCCGTTGCACCTGCAGATGATTGAAACCAGAAACGAATGCAGGACTGAGCTGATACCTATGCAGAAAAGTGTAACTTTCACCCACAGAGAATGTTGGGCCCACGATGATCAGTTTTAAGATTCGTATTTGCAGGCTTGTGGCGCAGCTGGGACGGACGGAGAGATTGCCAATAGCGATTTGATCTGATGCCTGATTTGTTTTGCAGGCAGAACGAAAAGGATCTGAGCAATAGAGTATTGTCGCCAGGCTCCAAAAATAATTCACAAAATTTACAGCTCTGGACAGCCAAATTTTACAATCATTTGCAGTGATATTTTCAATATATCAGAAGTTTGAACTTCACTGTGGACATAAAGACAGTCTCTCAATGTAAAACGAGAAATAAAATTTAAAAGATCAACCCAGGGCACAATCAGCTAGGCTCTGCACAGAAAAGCCTGAGGGAGTTGGCTGATTCAACTCAGAATTTCACCAAACGCCCACAAATACCCTTCACCTAAAGGGTTTCCTGCACACCTCAAGTAAACATCAGCAAGGAGGGCGAGAAATGCTGCCAAATTTCAAGAAATAATGGAGCTACCTGCCATTATTCCAGAAAACCTTACAACATTCAAACCCTAGCACGTGAGCAAGATACCTGTACTCACAATGCTCTGAAAAACATCTATTATTAACTGTTGAAAAACTGAAATATGCAGAAAAACGAAAATCTCACAGCAATTCCAGAGAGTAACACCAGCCGATTTTGAACCCCAAAGTCTTTTTATTAACCAGAAAATCAGATTACAAGAGAGCTTTTTTCAGTACAGACTCACAGATCAGATGATCTGAAATGACCACCTAAGACCCTATATAAAGGAAACGATCCCACTGGCTAGTTCGAGTGATCCATGTTGAAATGATCTCGACCGTTGATGAGGATCAAGATATCTCTTGATCTCATCCGTCGATTTTATTTTATTTTTTAAATATTTTGCACGCATCACAAAAATAT